>UZAF01016356.1:10541-24951 GCA_900617895.1 Haemonchus placei | reverse complement strand
ACTGGAAACATGATGAGAACACTGGAGGATGGCAGGACCGGACTCCGCCCACAAGGGGGTGGGTCTTAACCGAAATTCATAACTCCTGTCACCGTGGACCTAGAAAGTTCAACTTTTCAAGGGTTACATGCGGCAGGATGTGGACAGTTATAGTGGGTAGCAGGACTGGACTCCGACGACAGGGAGCGGGGTTTTAANTGTGTGTCTGTTTGTATGCCCGTTTTTGCGTCCGCCACGTAGGCACGATAAGGATTCACGTGAAATAACACGTAAGCTTGGTGGAGAAATAATATCCTGCTATAATAACGCGCTAAGTGTGTCTGTTGGTTTGTCTTTGTATGTATGTATGTATATGTGTATGTGTGTGTATGTGTGTGTGTGCATGTGTGTGTTTGTGTGACCGGAAATTCATAACTCCGGTTCCCATGAGCCTAGAGAGTTCAAATTTGGTAGGAGTACAGGCGGCAGGATAGGAGCACTAAAGGTGGGTGGCGGGGCCTGATTCCACACACAGGGGGCGGGGTTTGCGCGGAATATCATAACTCCTGCCCCCGTGAACCAGGAGTGATCAAATTCAGTAGGGGCACAGGCGCCAGGATGGGAACACTTATGGTGTGTGGCAAAACCGGACTCCGGCCACAGGGGGCGGGGTTCGAGCAGAAAATTATAAATCCTGTTCCTGTAGACCTAGAGCGTTCAAAACAGATAGAAGTTTAGATGGCAGGCTGGGAACACTTATGGTGTGTGGCAAAACCGGACTCCGCCCACAATGGGCGGGGTTTTGGCGAAAATTGTCACTTGGGTCCTAGGGCGTTCAAACATGGTAGGATCACTGGAAACATGATGAGAACACTGGAGGATGGCAGGACTGGACTCCGACGACAGGGAGCGGGGTTTTAACCTGGAAATGCATAACTCCTGTCCCCGTGGACCTAGAACGTTCAAGTTTGGTAGTAGTAATGGGAACAGGACGGGAACACTCATTGTAAGTTGCAGGACCAAACTCCACCCACAATGGGCGGGGCTTGAGCGGAAACTCATAACTCCTGTTTCCGTGAACCTAGAGTGCTCAGGAGGCGGGGATTGCGCTAAAATTGTCAATTTGGCTCTAGAGCGTTCAAACTTGGTAGGAGTACAAGCTACAGGATGGGAACACTTATTATACGTGGCAGGAAGGGAACCCGCCCATAGGGGGCGGGGTTTGAGCCAAAGTTGACAATTTGGCCCTAAAGCGTTCAAAGTGTTCCAATCGCACGGAGATTTCACGGAGGTACGCTTCCTTAGCTCGTCTGTTTTTTTTTCTCTGAATAATCGCCTTTGTGATATTATACGGTGTTCTATCCGGGCACAGCGAAAATGGCGCACAGAAAAAATCGCTCCCAATTCGGAGCTATTACTGAACTCTACTGTAGAGCTTTCAAGGAAAAAGGAGAATCCGAAGAGTTATTTACGCATGGCTAATTTCTTACAGGAAGGAGGAGCGCCCGGCGAAGCCGGACGTCACAATAAGAAGGAGGAAAGTCCGGCGTTAGCGGGCGGCCCGACTGGTATATATATAAAGCGCTAACCTTGCGTGTCTGTTTGTATGCCCGTTTGTGTGTCCTCGCAAAAGTCACGTAGGCACGATCAAGAGCGTGGAGATCACGTGAGCGCGGTGGGGAAGTAGATCACACGCTAACCAATTGTTTTAAAGAGAGACTGTAGGGTAGGAAACGTTTTACATGGGCATCTGTTGGTATCAGGCTTCATCGAACGCTCTGCTGACTGTTTTCCATTACATCTCTGATGCGCAATTAAATAATGTTTTGGGGCGTTAATTAATCCCGTCAGAAGGACCCCGCGCGTTCGACTTCCATTCAGAATCGTAGTGACGCATTGAATGCGTATGTGGACTGACTTACGGTGGGTTTGTTTTTGCAAGTCAATGCTTTTCTGCACCTCCGCCCCGATACGCAATTACCTACAATCAAACTAAAACAACATTTTCAATATAAATGTAATGACAGCTACGCGTTGGAAAGGATATTTTCCTCATGAGTGCTTAACTCTAACGCGCGACTTCCAGGAATAAAACTCAAGGGGGAATTCGTGCCGTTTATACGGAAAATGAAAATGTTATAATACTCTTCTCGAGTAAAATCGTAGATAAGCGGTTGCGGACATGTGGTGCACGCGCGTGCGTAGCTCACTGGTAGAGGACAAAGGATAAGCAGAGAAACATCGCCTCATTATTCGGCGATCAGCTGACTGTACGTGGATCCTGACGCGAATACTTGCAATCTGTATCACCTCGACACTCGTCTTACGTGACATCGATCGAGGGGCAGGAAGTTCGCGCGAGCCGGGAACGGGGCTCCCACTATGCCCTAACCGTCGAGTTTTTGGGCGCGAGAGGGCCCTTCCTATTACCCTTGGAGGCCACTGGGTATTCCTAAGGGCAGAACTCAGTGACCATTTTTTTGTGAACTGTGCCTTTAATCGTTTTGAGGTCGTCAGCGCATCGAGCCATCGCCGCTCTCGGCATTCTCTAGCCAAGGTTTAGACTGGACACTGTATCATTCATTTAGGAGATAGGCTTCGCGCATTTTATCGGCGATGTGCACTACACAGATTCGCACCCTGATGACGTTGGTCGTTACTTATGCAGTCTGATCGTGTTCTTCGGCTATCCGGAGCAGGCCAGCACTCAGAGCCGTCAATCGCGACGGGTCGGATGACGATCTGTAGATCTTGAATTTGAGTCTTCTAGGCATGTTCTTTTCGCAGAGTACAGCAGTCATCGAGCACCACTTCAACCACGCTGCATCCACGCGAGAATTCGCTTCATATACCAGGCATTCGTCAGACGCAATAACCGATTCAAGATACTTGAATGTTGTTGTCTGTGTGAGCTCAGTAACGTTGATCTTGATAGAGCCTGGCTCGCTCGGAACGGTGGTCAACTTCTGTCTTTTTCACGTACAACCTGAGCCCAAGCAACAGGTGTAAATCAGCAGCGCGCTGAGCAACAGGTATAAGTCTTGTCCGACAGCCAGACTGTCAGACAAGATTTACACCTGTTGCTCGAGAGCGCTTTTATCTTCGCTGACGAGCATATATAAGCATCCATTTGGCCGGCTTCTGGAGATCTTTTGTAATGGCATCCATTTCGACAACGAATAGTAGTGGGGATAACGCAGAGCCTCGGAGTATTCCAACGGAGATGGAAAAATCCGCCGATGTGCCCGCTGCCGTTTCCACTCGGCTCTTTCCACATAGGTTCACGTGTAACGTGATCGAAAGCCTTCTTTATGTTTAGAAAGGCAAGACGTACCAGTCCTTGTTTTTCAAGATGCTTCTCTAGTAGAAGGCGAGTGGTTTGTCTGGCATCGATGGTGCTTCTACCATCCACCAAGCCATATTGACTCGATGTCAGTTCGACGACGTCGCGCATACGACTCTCCACAATTCGCTCAAGCCGGTAGCAAGCGCAGTCTCCAATACTGACTTTCTTCCAGATTGGAATCGTCGTGCTCTGTCGCCAGCTCTTGGACACCATCGTTTCTGCGATGACCCTGTGCGAAACTCCGTCAATCACTCTGTAGGAATCCAGTACTCTGATTTCCACAAGTCCGCCGCTAAGTCGTCAGAACCAGTTGTTTCGCCTGATTCCATTCTTTTCATGGTCGTAATTGTCTCGTTCACGTTTTTTTTTTCATTTTTTCTACATCCTCGGACTGGCAATAGCGGTTCTTTGCGAGTCGGTAAACGAACCGCTCTCTATCGCGAGACTCAATTTCTCGTTGAGATCGGCGAATTGAGCTGCCATAGCAGAAGCAAGGGCCTTCTTCGCCTCTTTCCTTGCTATCTGATTGCGCTGCCATAACAGCTGCCTTTTCTGGAAGAAACGCGTAGTATCGCTTTCTCTTCTCATGCACTTTGTCTCTAATACGATCCATTCGAGCTTCTCAACCTTTTGCCGTTCAGGCTTGGTCATGCTGAGCTCCGACCGCGCAACCCGGGTTATCGTTTCGGCAGCTTCTTTCCAAGCTTCGGCAACAGTCGTTACCGCCGGTAGTGGAATGCGAGAGAACACAGCCGCTTCTTTTTCTCGCAATCGCCACCACTTGATTCTCGCTGCGCCACAACTTTCGGTTACCTTTTCGGTTTCGGCGGAGCAATCTTTAGCGTACAAATCAGAAGTCGGTGTCGTGTGACGATCGTTTCATAAGATCTTCGCGTTCTTCGAGCCCCTGCTCGCAATGTCTGAACAGGACGAAATCAATTTGTATTCTGTTCTCACCACCACAGAAGGTCAGAGATGAGTCACGTTTTCAGAAATTCATGTATACAAGAGCGAGATTATGCGAATCTGCAATTCAAGAATTCGCTCGCCGTCAGCATTACTGTGACCTATATCCAAAGCCACCATGACAGCCATAACCGCCTTCGTAGCACCACCGTGATCACTGAGGTCACGTGCGACAAGTACGGCTTCTTGTAGTGGTACCTCAGCTGTCTTTCCATCAAGCAGGCTTCAGTTGTCCTTGATTTGCTCGGAGCATCCAGTCTGTGAGGCATACGCTGAGATACAGACAAAATACAGACTTACATATGAAGAGACATGCACCAAACATAAGCTCTACATAATAGAAGAAGAAAGCTTAAACGGAGAGGATGTGATCAATCTACTTTTCTTGCCACGACTGCGTTTTAAAGTGAAATGGGCGTAGAAAAATCAGTTAGGGATCCTCTTTGCCCTAATCCGCACAACCGGATGAATTGGTTTCTGAAGCAAACCGTAGAACTCGAAAGGTACCTTCAAGTTACCTGGCCGGTATGTTGTTTAGAGTTTGAGAATACAGGGACCATGAATTGAGCTCATTAGATACTTTAGTGGAACGTAGAGCTATGATAAATATCTATATGAAAACGAAGGAAAGACTTTATCCTACATTTCCCTTTCTGATGCTTTCAATTCCAACTTGCACACTCTGAAAGGCTCCTGAATGCGGAGTTAAGAAGGCCAAGTACTCACACGCAGAGGTCAACTGAATGGATAGCTCAACAAACCTGTAAAGGTATGGTACGATGAAAAAGAAGAACGATGCATGTAGAAGACGATGTTGGGGGGAGAAAATGAATGGAACCCACGATTCGATGAACATCACCGCCCTACCACTTCCAATTCTGGAATTATAAGCATTGTGTGGCAACTTATTATATTATGTAAATTGTGATAGGACATAAGTCGATACACGATGAACAAAATGAGTAAGTGCGAACATACAACACGACCAATTCAAAGAACTGAAGGGAAATGGAATGAAGTGCGGATGATTTGAGAGCTAAGATTGCTTTCAGCCAGACCACATGTTTTGCAGGCCTACCGACCGTCAAGCTCCACTTAGTGCAAACATTATTTCCTGAATTGACTAATCAATGGAAGTCGTACCATCTTAGCCAAATTCCAAGAATGAAGTCCAGAATTAAGATAGGGTATAATTGATAGCTATGAAAAGATGACAAAAGAGAAAGGTCTGCGGCTACCACAAGTGGAATTCGCGGCAGACAGGTGTACCAGTCGTCAATGGTGTCCTCAGCGAAACATTAGTGGTCATAATAGCTTGCTGGAACTTACGAGTACACCGTCGGCAGACAACCCCTGAGGAAACGGCAAGCCATGTGAATGCGAAATTGCAACCTGAGCATGGAGAGGGGGAGCTACTAGAAAAAAACAAAAAGGAATAATAAGGCCAAGGTTAAACACAACAAAATAAATTTAAGAAACCTGAAAGGGTATGAAAGTATGGAAAGTTTTAAGCCATCAGCTCTGCTCTTAGACGCGTCAACAAATATCCTCAACGGCAATCTCTTTGAGAATATAATTTTCCTGAGGCTCTTCTGAAGTCTTACACGCCATCATCGCGCTAGGCAGCTTGCTTAACCACTTATTTGTCCTGTATGGAAGTGGTATTTAGAGAGCTGTTCAAGTGTGTGCGCAACTGCATACAGCTAACTGTAGTAAGCTGCCTTCGTGCGAGTGCAAACTCTACAGCTTTTACAACACTCAAGAACTAGTACACCTCGGGCGTTGGCAAAGCTGTTAGGGCTCTTGTTACGCCCCATATTGACCGTTTTTCGACTCGACAGCGTCCCTTATGCTATTTTTGTGGGTCACAGGCTGATCCATGGGATGAAGTCTCACCATTTGAACATGGACTGTGCCTTCAATGACGGCACGAACGGAAGAAATCATCCTCCCCATAATTGAGTTGTACTCTTCCACACCCCGCCGAAGAGTCTGCAGTGAGAGCAAACGCTTTCAGCATTTCGTTTGAGATCACACATCCACTTCGCCATGAGCGATATATTAACAGTTTTCTCCGTCCCACTTCGAGCTTCTATGCAATTGCTGCTTGAACTAAACGGCTATCCAAGCCTATCCTGAAATGTGACATTCAGCAACAGCCATGATGTGAAAAACTCGCAAAGTCGATCTTGTAAAAGAAATGCCAGTTTAGAGTATGGAATGTCCTCCAAGGTCCCCGACGCGTTTGGGAGTACGGGTTCTTCTCTGATAGCCCACACCGTTCACTAAATTGAGCTAGAGCTTCTATTCCATTGTTTCTTTCAGGAAATCCATATAGTCTCACGAAATTTTCTTCAGGTGTACCTCATCCCGAGTGGACCTTCATGTTCCAGCATACACAATGTGACTTGCTCTCAAAAGCAGGTGGCTTTTAGGCCGTCATATCGCTAGTAACTCCGTATAATTGTAGAATTCTCAACTTACTCGTTTAACTCAATTCAATTACAAGCAACGCTACTCTTCCCAAAAAAACTTCACAATATCCTCGATGTTGAGTGTGACGGTGCGAGAATCCAACTCCATCCACTTTTTCACTATTGGAGGCGAGAATCCCAAGCCTCAAAACCTACCACGTCCAAACGTGATCCAAAAACTTTATTGGGAGCGGCATTCGTTTATGGAGTTGTTGTGTCGGATTCACCAAGGCAGCCCTCGTCAGTGCACCGCGTTCCTAGACAATGAGTGTTCTATACTTACAAGGAAAGGATACTTGGTCGCAGTGGCCATTCAGGATGAGATATATGCCCTCGTAAGTGGCTTCGAACGCTGATTTCAAATATGTGTTACAAACATGCTAAACGATTCTGGGAACAAAGTTACGGGACCGAAGCCTCCTCTGTGTTATAACACTGCACTGAACGAATCACCTGACCGAGCAAAGCCGTTACTGTGCAACGTGGCCTAGCGAGTAGTGCAGTGGACCGAAAGGCATGACGTCAAGGTTCGATTCTATGATGCATGTGCTCGTTTTGCTTTTCCATAAAATGTGTCCTAAACGCTTGCTGAACGTTGTTTGGGCTCAACATTGACCATCTACGGAGCTATCTCACAGTTTAGAAATACCGGAAAGGTATTACAGGAAAAGATTTTTTTGCCGCTCACCTGCCCATTAAGGTGGAGCTCATCATAAGAGGAAGAAAGAGGAATCCTAAACAATCGCTCAAGGACTTCAGAGGATTCAAGGAGAATGGTTCCAAACGATTCATCGGATCAGACGCTTTTCAGCATGTTACCAGCGACATGTTCCTGCCGAAGGTGGTGTCATCGCATTCGAGCCAGGACTTTCGGCGCTACCTAGGAAGAAGCGGTAATAGGGAGCTTTTGAACTGTACTACTCGATTCTATGGAAACAATTACGCTATCTACTGCGAAGAAGTTGCGACAGTGAAAGGCGATCACAATGATCATCTGCGGTCGCCTGATTAGGACAGCGACGAAGGACCCGTAACTTTGCGAAAGAAACCTTGTGCGTTTGTGGGGATGTAGGGGCTCCGGCGTTAAAATAATTAGCCTTCAACTTCGTGACCCGCCCATGAGCCACAATTCTATGGTGGTGAAAGAAGAGTCCATAGCCTTCCTAAAGCTTGAGTGTCGAAGGAAGCTGCCCTTCCTCATGAAAAATACGTTTCGTATCATCACGACAGAGTGCCGTCTACGGAATTCAAGGGAAAGTATGAGAGGCCATGAGCTTTCAAATTAGTTCACCTACGACAGTGTAGTGTCCTATCGCGACAGTCATTTTGATTGGATGGCGCTTCAAATCAACAATGAAGACTCATAGAGGACAATTTCAAAGCAAGTCGTAGACGAGTTCAGAGTTTTGAGTACAGCTTTGGTATCATGTCCCACCGCACCGCCATGTTTACCTCATTAAAGGGCGTTCACCTCAAGAATTGGAGTGTAATCGTACGTGGACACAAAACGATTACCTATTGTTCTACAGTATTCCTTCAACAATGCCATTTCACCACCACTTCGAAAGCATTAGTAGAATGTATCGATCGCAGTAGCATTCGCTACACGGACCGTATCCCTCCGAAAGAGGGCTGAGGTCGGATGAGTCATTCGACCACCGTCTACCGCAAGTGCAAGGAGCTGCCGGAGATTTCGAAACACCATTTTGACTGTTCGGGGTAGATAGGCGGATATATTTGGTCAGCAGAGGTGAAAAATTTATTGGTTCACTGTTCCCCGGAATCCCAAAATGTGAGTTAGCTCCGTAGATGGCCAATATTGAGTCAAAAACGCTTTGCAAGCGTTTGGGACACATTTCATTAAAATGAACGAGCGCATGCATCAAGGAGTCGAACCTTGATGCCATGCCTACCAGTCCACCACGCTACCCGCTAGGCCAGCGTTGCACAGTTAAGGGCTTTGCTTGGCTCGTTGATCTGCTCAGTGCAGGGGTATAACACAGGGGAGGCATCGATCCCGTAACTTTGTTCCTGATTCATTTAGCCGATTTGGAACACAGATTTGAGATCAGCATTCGAAAACACCTACGAGGGTATACATCCCATCTTGAATGACCACTGCGACCAAGTATCCTTCACTTGTTAATCGATACGATAGCGGCTTCCTAACTTGACCGTCTCCGTTTCTGTTTTCGCGTTCTTAATCACACAAAATGCACACTTTCCGTTTTTTATCAACTCTCATTTCTCAATTCAAGGTAGTAGAACGACATTTCAACACTTACACACACCTTATTCAATTATTCCTCTGGGAAACTTCTCGAAGTACTAGATACGCCGCGCGTATGTGTCCGACTGCTGCACCCAAGAAAGAAAAAGGACCAGTTTGCGCGGCAGTTGTTCAGTTTTGCGCTCAATTTAGTTTTTGCAGTTTGTTCGCTGTGGGATTAGGCTACAAAGGATCTCTAACTTGAGCGATTCCTTGATTCCTTGCTGTTGATTCCTTGTCGATATGAGCAGATTGCCTTGGCATGAAAATGGATTCTCGGTGGATTTCAAGGAGAATTGCAGCGTTGGGTAATTCGCCCTCTTTAAGCAACGAGTGTGGTGGCTCTTAGGCATTTGCTACAATATGCACTAAGAATTTATACCCACGCCTCTAAATCAAGCGAGCTGGTGCGATGGCGTCACTCCCTTCGGGTTCAAGAATTCACGCTCCAACAGGTAAATGTGAAGCATAAATCTCTACTATACACTTTTCAGTACATGACTATTGGAGAATCCCCTAACCACAGACATTTCTTCTACCCGAAAATGATCAAACCACATTTTTCAAGGGTAAGTGAATCAAGCATGTTCATAGCTCTCAAACAAAATGCGGAGCTGAAATGTTGTGCCATACGTCACGATGAGATCTGGTATACTCGTGCACGATCCTGATTTTCCCCTCCCAGACCCCATCGATGCAAGATAGAAATAAGTTTAGCTTCTGTAATACAATTTTTGGGATTCTTAAAAAACGAAAAAGTGCTTTTAACATACCTTTGCGGCAAAGTTATGTTTCTATGAAAGCCGGATTGAATACGCTGCATTGAGCCAAATGCAAAAAAACACTCAGGAATCTATAAAAACTGAAAACAGCAAACTAAGAGAATTTCTTACCCCGGTATTCGACAAATGTCCTATCAAAATTATCCACAGCCGAAACGGGACTCTCCTTACCAGACCTGTACCATACATCCACTTTTATCGAGCAGTTTAAGAGTTTCCCAAAATGCAGACACGAAATGGCATTGATTTGTAGCGATGGTATGGTTTTTCTGCTCAGAAAGACAGCTCAGTTGATCACTAGAATTGAAAATTGTTTAAAGCACTTTGATCCCGAAGTTAAGAATAACTCTAGGAGCTAACCCCTTCTTTAGATAATTTTACACTGCGAGGAAGGAAGCTGGCNATTCATCGACACAAAGACGGACTGCTGTGGATCAATGTCAAAGCCCCAATCTCATGCAGAAAAGTGCTAGTGGACAATTGGAACCAAGTTGCTTCCAAATTGCTTTCCCCTTTCAGGTGTTGTCAGAAAAAGCATAATGAAAACCATTCCGTTATCTCGCTTTCGTTAGAACGTATCAAATTCTGCTGGTAGATGGAGGTGGCTAGGCCAATCAGACGTTAAGGTATCTAAAACAATCTTCCGAGTCAGTGTTGCATTTCGCACGTGCATTAGACAGGAGCACTTGCTTACGTTGATATGGAGCTGTACACAGGGTGGCGAAAAATTACGTGCACGCAAATTTTGACGCGATCACGCGGCTGCTTTGAACATCATAGTCAGCTTTTATGGATCATTTGCTTTCTCTACATCTTCGATGATCAGCTGTGTGAGAGAAAGCTGTCCTCAATACCATGGTGCAGGGCTGCACAAGTCGCGAGGAGATTGCACGCCTAGCCACAGCGGGATGAAGAACACTGCAATTTCGTGGAAGCTAAGAATACCTATGAGAACAGTTCAAGAGATTGTGAAGAGGACGGAAGCGGACTGTCAACACAAGGAGGATGCGTAATAGCATAAAGAAGAGGACTGATCGTAAGGATGATCAGAGCATGAACAAAATGGCGGAACAGCTCGGAATCCCCAGAAAATCGGTTCAAATGATGGTGAAAAATGAGCTTGGACTTCGAAGTTATCACTTATTGATTGGACAGGTTCTTACAGAAGAAGCAAAGCAAAGCCGAAAAGAAAATTCAAGAAACTACGCGAATTTTTCATGGGTGCGCTGAATTAAGGACGTTCTTTGGTCCAACGAAAAAGCGTTCACCGTGGAAGTGGATAAAACCTCTGAATCACCGTCAACTTCTTAGTTCAGCTCCTAAGAGCATCCGAAAGAGAAGAATTGCCACAAGAAGTTTGTTCCCCAAAAGTTTAATGGTTTGGAGCGTGTCAGTGCATCAGGTAAGACTCCGTTGATTATCATAGACAAAAATGTGAAAAAGTTGATGCGAAAAACTGCATAAAAGAAACCCTTCAAGAAGCTGTGTTATCCTGGAAGCGAAGTCATCTTAAGTTCATCTTCCCGCAAGACTGGACTCCGGCTCTTGCAGCGAGATCCACCTACTCGAGACCGAAATGGGCCCCTTCTGTCGTCTGTGGCCTTCTAATAACCAGATTTGAATCCCTTCGTCTTCGTTGTTTGGGGTAATATGGAAGAGGAACTAAGGAATAGGAACCTGAAAAGTTTGGTAGCTTTGCGAAAGGAGGTGTGCAAAATCTGGGACAGTTTGGAAATCGACTACCTTCGGCACCGTCAACTCGGTGAAAAGACGAATCGAAGCCTGTATCAAAGCAGAAGGCGTGCACTTTGTAAACTTGTTGTGATTATGTAATGTCATTGTTTGTTGTTTTTTGAATTTGTATTTCTTTCCAAGTTGATATTCAAATAATAAACTTTGAGCGTTTTTTATGACGCACGTCTTTTCGCCACCCTGTATATTTCGTTCACGCTCTGTTTATTGCCTAAAAACTAGCCACTTCTGTAGGGGTAGGCCGGTTAAAGGTGATGGTGCGGTTGAATTGGAATAAGGGTATGAAGATGTGCTAAACAATAAGCTGAAGATTATACCATTGTCGTACTATATATAATCGGCTAGTTTGTCTGTTGATTTGTTTGTGTGTTGTGTATGTGAATGTGAGTGAGAGTGTGTCTGGGGTGTGTGAGAATTTGTACGATCACACTTAATTGAGTTCCGCCCGCACCTAGGCGCGACCTTAATTAGGTTGGAAGAGTCCATGGCAATTATGCTGTTTGCACATCGTTACTACCGAGTTGAAACTTATTAATAAAACCATCAACCAATCAATAATGACAGTTAAAAAGCGGAGCTTCTCTTCTATTCTGCAAGATTGCGGTTCGGGAAAAAGGCGGTTCAATTTGTTTGTATTTTTTCTGGAATTTCCACTCACCTGTGATGTCATACGACCTATACAGAGACAAAATAACTGTTTATAGTTAGGGCTGTTTTTCATTAAGAGGTCATTGAAGGCAATTCAGCTCACCATTTAGGCCATTTAACAGTTTTTTACGGTAGGCTAAATTTAGCACCTTAAAGAGAGGCCATCAGGATTTAACACGTTGGCGACCATGTGTCCCGATGCCAGAAGCACGTTTTTGGCTCGCTAGGATATTTATGTTATGTATCAGGTATTCCTATAATTTCTTCATGTTTTCATGTATCATCTGAGCTCACTGCCTTCTAGAGAATCTTGAAGCACTGTGGTCCAGGATTCATTCATTTCTAACTACAGATATGAGAGAAAATAAAGGTTGATGTAAGGGAAATATAAAAGCGCGGTCGAGAGTGGGTTAATAACTATATGGGTGAGTGCTTCGTATGGCACTGCCTACTTGATAAAACATCGCTATGTATTGACTTGATGTTTTGTTAACTGCTGTTTTACCGCCGCAGTACGCGAAGCGAAAGTCTCACAAGGATGGCGATTTGTGGGCAAAACTCCAGTCTCGGACGGGACTCGAACCCGTACTTGTCCTTTCCGGGGACCGTGCTCTTATCCCTTACACTACCGAGACCCCGCTTGCCCTCGCCTTCTTAATGGCTTATATGCCATAGCTTATCAGCACTCACACGTACAACGTGTTGAGTCGGTTGGCCAATATCAGCACAGAACCGTTAAGCTGTAAGCTTTACATGTTAGTACTTGTTTTGACTTGATGTTTTGTTAACTGCTGTTTTACCGCCGCAGTACGCGAAGCGAAAGTCTCACAAGGATGGCGATTTGTGGGCAAAACTCCAGTCTCGGACGGGACTCGAACCCGCACTTGTCCTTTCCGGGGACCGTGCTCTTATCCCTTACACTACCGAGACCCCGCTTGCCCTCGCCTTCTTAATGGCTTATATGCCATAGCTTATCATTCCTACCCGATTTTTCTCAACGTACGAAAGATAGGTCAAATCTCTCAGCAACTCATTATCCGTCTTAAGTGGGACCTCGTGGTATCAACTGGAGTCATCAGTTAAAGTCATCAAAGTCAATTCGACCAGGACTATCAGCTGTTGAGAGTTTTATTCAAAATTCTGTGCTGATATTGGCCAACCGACTCAACACGTTGTACGTGTGAGTGCTGATAAGCTATGGCATATAAGCCATTAAGAAGGCGAGGGCAAGCGGGGTCTCGGTAGTGTAAGGGATAAGAGCACGGTCCCCGGAAAGGACAAGTGCGGGTTCGAGTCCCGTCCGAGACTGGAGTTTTGCCCACAAATCGCCATCCTTGTGAGACCATCGCTATGTATTCTAGAGACGCAGTCTACAGCTTCAAAGAGTTATAGGGTGCACCCTACTCCACACTATTTACTTTGGAGTGCATGCCCATTTCCTCCACTGTCCGATCTCTACATTCCTGTACCAGAAGCCATAGCACCCGAACGCTTTTTTTCGAAAATTGTGCATCTAAGCGGCCTCCCTTGATGGAACTGCACCTAAAAGTCACGTAGGAATCAAAACATTCTGCACCCACACTTCCTTTCAAGTCGGTTAAGCCGCAGCTTCATTTTCCACTAGAAGTCACTATTGACTCTACTGAGTCGCGAATAGAGTGATTTATGGGAGAGGGGAGGCATGTAAACAATTTTATGCACGGGAATAAGACCTTCGCAAACCAGTAATGATGGAATTTCCCCTTTCAAAATTGCCCCATTTCCTACAGAAACACCACTTTTTCATTGTCATTATTCTCATTACTTGATATGTCTCAACTCAGTTAGCAACAGTGTGCAGGTAACGGCACACCTAAACAAGGACATTAACACCTGAACAAAGCCTAAACGAGGTTCTCTGACAAGGACAAAAATTCAAACAAATTAAACAGCCTTTTCCCCAACCACAACTTTGCAGAATACAATAGAAACTTCGCTTCTTAACTGTCATTATTGCGTGGTTGATGATTTAATTAATGAGTTTTAACTCGGTAGTAACGATGTGCAAACAGCGTAATTGTAACGGACCTTTCGGACCTGGTTGAGGTCACTTCGCGCCTCGGTGCAAGGGGAGTTTAATTTGGCGCCATCGTGCAAATGTTTCCACACCCGTGAGTGTGTGTGTGCGTGTTTGTATGAGTGTGTGTGTGTGTGT
>UZAF01016355.1:62368-75330 GCA_900617895.1 Haemonchus placei | reverse complement strand
TTAAGGAACTTCGATCTTATGAGTACCTTGTAGTCACAGTTCATGATAATTCTGAGTTATTTATTGGTGCAGAATAGTGGGAAAATGGTGAAAAAAAGCGAAAATTGTGGTGGTTTTTAAGAAATATAAGTGGTAAGATAGGGGGTTGCTCGAGAATAGGTGTCTCTAATCGTCTGGGTGTCTTCTACATAAGCGTACCATTCATTTGCGTCCTATTACTTCACTGTGAGCTCAGCATGGTCGTCGTAACACGGCCTCTTTTGGGAGTGTACGTCGGTCGATCCGGTTTTGGATCCTCCCTTATGACGCCTTGTCGAGATTGTTCTCGGACTGGCGCCGTCCCATGTGCTATCAATGGTGACGCCAGATTCATCCGAGTAGGACGTTTCAGATACATTTTTTATTGAACTGTTTTGAGAATATGCGTGCTGAACAAGATTAGTCACCCCGCTTGAGTTAAACTTTAGAATCGTTTTTCCGGCATATAATTTATATCAGCAACGTAAAATCACCTTCTCATTTATCGAAATTATGATCGTATAGTTCTGCACCCTATTAATAGGAACATCCTTGGGAACGATAGCTTTGCATCTGGATTGCCTGGGTGATCAACTTCCGGCGCCTTCACAGCAAGCCCTCTCGGAGTGGAAGTCTTGGCGTAGGTCCAATGCAGGAATAGAAATTTTTCGAATTATTGTGATAATTTGATGAGAATGATATCACTGGAAGGGCATCCGCTCAAAATTCAACTGCTCCATTCAAAGGTTGGGGCAGCGATTCCAATAGTTAAAAAATTTATTAATTTTTTAATTTTTTAAGGTCCTTTCGCACTCAATTACGTGGAAATATTGGTCATTGAATAAGAAGTACAAATGAATATAGAGTGAAACTGATCCTCGATTTTTGAATTGAACGAAAAANTTGATGAGAATGATATCACTGGAAGGGCATCCGCTCAAAATTCAACTGCTCCATTCAAAGGTTGGGGCAGCAATTCCAATAGTTAAAAATTTATTAATTTTTTAATTTTTTTAGGTCCTTTCGCACTCAATTACGTGGAAATTTTGGTCAATGAATAAGAAGTACAAATGAATATAGAGTGAAACTGATCCTCGATTTTTGAATTGAACGAAAAAGATCAATAAAAAATACAAGAAAGAAGCAGAGAATGAAAAAGGAGGAAAACGGGAAACTCCTTCAGTTCTGTTTTCAGATCCACTTGAGATTCCAAAATCCTGAAGAAGGGCTTACAAAGGAACGGATGAGTTCGTTCGGTTTACGTCGGTGTAATCACATGGTAGTAGTACGACTGTTAGAATCAGCTCAGAGTTAGTTCAGTAGTAAGTGACGTCGAACTGGGTACAGTACACACTCACCGGATCGGATCCCATCCATGCAGTCCAACATCGATAGGTTTTCCAGGTGGGAAAACTGCTATCAAACTTATGCACTGAATTTGATAGAGGGTAATCCCTTTTCTTCGACAATCCCTCAAACATTCGTGTGCTCATTTGGACCACAATACGAGTAACGGACCTCAAGAACAATGTTACCGTCAACTCATAATTATGAATATTGTTTGAATAATAAATGAAAGAAAAAGGAGAGAAGCACTATAAAAGATGAGAAGCGCAATTATGAGGCTTCAGGCTTAAGTGTCGCTTTCATTTGGAATCGTTATCCGTAGCGGCCATCTTTGTTCCAATGTAGTAGTTGCTTGGTAACGCTTTACATAATTATACAACCGGTTGCCGAGGTGAAATGCGAAATCAGGGAAGATATCAATGCATTCATGTCATCCATGTCTTCATTCCGTAAATACTACCATATATAGACGGTTAAAGGCACAGCCAACGATAAAAATGGTTCCTGAGATTTCCCCATAGGATGAATTTATGTCCTGTTGTATACCATATGGGGCGCTATTAGTTCGGAGAACGGTTGTTTAGAGTATATAAAGGCTCAAAGATTGGATCGTGTCGGACGAGTTTCACCGGCCTTGTAGAGGATGCACCGATCACAAGCGAATCCCTGTAGGAAATTCAAATAACTTGGCATGACTGATAGCGACAGCATAAGGCAGTTCTGTACAGTTTGGCTTGGTTTAGTTAGTTCTTTGCGCAATTGCAACAAGTGAAATCTCGTCCGAATACCTTTTCCATGTTATTTCCAGGATGCCGGAACTTCTCCCCTAATTCCCACGGCAAGCGGCAATGGTCACGCGGCGGCTACCCTATCCTTGTGCTGGGAATTCAAACATTTCCCTTCAAGCGCGTGACTGCGCGCGATCGGGTACGGTGAACGCGACGCCGTTTTCGGGAGAAGAACCGGACCATTATTTCCGTAATGGTAATCTCGTGCAACCTCCAATTCCACTACTTTTGAAGAGCCATATTTTTCGCGAAATCGGCCAACTCTCTCGCTTTCTTCGCTACTGTTCCCTACCTATACTTCAGCTTTTCAAGGGAAGACGGGTACCACAAAATTATAGTGATATGTGCCTTCAAGTACATACTTCACCCTGAGCGAGTCTTTCAAGACGTTATGTTGTAGACGTTGTAGATCTTTGAGTGTTTAATCATTCACAGGTACATCGCAGTGTTGACGTATCCAACAGCAGTGATTGGCAGAACTGTGGACGCTCGAATGTTTCCGATGCGTGAAACATTCCCCACTTTGTGTTTAGTTGTACCAATCGAAACGTAAGTGATACGAGGCGATATGGTTGGAAAGGGCAAGGAGTTAGCTTTACCCGACCAGCTCAAACTATTCAGGAGCGGAACCACACAACTAGTTCTTAGTGTTTCACTCTTTTAACTTTGCGATACGTTAAGGGTATCTAGTAGATACCAGAACTTACAATGTAACGGCATAAAGCAGAAAAACCTGAGTAAAATACGACTTGGGAAAACCGAAACCGACAAAATAGGGTTGAACAGTGATCAGGACGTGATTGAGGGATTCAGTGATTTAATTCCGCCTCGATTGATGTTTTAGGGCTGTAACAGGTAGCAAAGTAAACATACCACACTTATTTTTTTGCTTTAGAACCTTACGGGAAATATCCTCTCTGGTCGAGATCTGCTCTGTAGGCCTACTACTATCTTCTGACGGCTGACTGATGACTATATTCTAATCGCGTTTGCACCTCAACCTTGAAGGACAATCGAAGGTCTGAGCTGATTCTGTAGGCTCGAGATATGAGTGATGGATAAATAAGAAAGAAAATAAGTCGATCAGATTCTCATAAAGATTAAATCCCCTGGGGACCTCGTGGTGAAGTCGGACATGTCATCATATACATCAAATTCCTCTGTACCCTTTGCGTTCAGTAAGTATTCCGAGTCGGTCCCCCACTTCAACGTTTTGAAGAGCTGTAAAGGGAGTGAATTAATGAGTAATACGATTGATGAGGCCCCACGAGGAGCAACTCAAAAAGTGAAGAGCGATCAAGTACTGTCAACATTGAACTTTGTCAAACACAATTGAATTACTAGTTCCCAAATCATCCTATATGGGATGAAACCGAACCGATTCCGACCAGATTAAATGCCGTATGAACGAATCCGATCAACAGATACCCCCGATAGCGGATGATGAACCTTGACGGATGTTCAGCAGAGGGAATGTTCCTGTTGTATCCAACATCCGGTTCAGTTAAGTGGACGACATAGCTGACTGCACGTGTGTTTCTCTTCAGAGACCCCAACTTTCGTTGGTTCTGAAAATGAATCAATAACCTATGTGTTATTCTTTTGGGCTAAGCTTCGCGACACACTTTCATTCCCACTGAACCATATCGGTGTAGACATTCATTTTATGGAACGTTGTCTACCCATGGTGGATTTGGCAGAAATAACTTCGATAGAGCAGAATCTGGATACCATACCGTATGGTAGTGTCGCCGTCAGACTTTCTATAGCCGTTGTGCAGTTCATATTCAAACTTAGCTTATCTTATTTGGAATGATCAATGAATGACGAATTCAATAGGAAAAGCCTACTTCTTGACACAGACAGTCTAATAATAAACGGCAAAGTCTTCGACTTATGTTAGTTGATCCCGTTTGAGGATCGCCTCCTCATTCGACTTCTGCTCAGAGTCGTAGTTAGCGCGTATTAGTCGATACAATCACTTCTAATGACCAATTGATGTACAGGTCACCCCGAAGAAATTCAATCCCTGGATCGCGAGGGACCATTACGCTTTTTCTTCCCACGACTGCAGCTCACATGTGGGCTTCACGATATAACGTGTCCATTCTTTTGAGTCTTTTTGCGTATTTTTGTTTTTTGACAAAAGCGCTTCATAGTCTTAAGAGGCACAGTTCACGATAAAAATGGCCTATGAGATTACCCCCACAGGATGAATTTGAGGCCTCTGCGTATACTATATCTGTCACTGTTAGGTCGGAAAACGGCCCAGTTAGGAAGATATAAAGGCTCAAAGACTGACCCGGGTGTATCCTCGGACGAGTTCCACCGGTATTGTAGAGGCTGCACCGATCACAAGGGAACCCATGTAGGAAGTCCAAACAACTTGTCATGACCCATAGCGACAGTGAAAGACAGTTATGACCAGTTCTGGCTTGATGTGGTCAGCTCTTTGTGCAATTGCAATAACTGAATCTCGTCCGAATACCCTTCCATGTCATTTCCGTCATTGCAATCTCGTCCAACATCTATTTTCCCTACTTTTGAGGAGCCATATTTTCAAGAAATCGGCGAATTCTTTCGCTTTTTTCGCCACCGATGACTGTTCAGAATCTATACTTTGGTTTTTAGAATAAAAACGGGTACCTCAAAATTATCGTGAACTGTGCCTTCGAATCTTGAACTCAATGACATATGTCTGGCTGTCGAGGGCTTCTAGCTTTGCATCTATCTGATAACAGTGAATGTGCTAATGGCGTCTTTTCAAAATATCCAATTTTTCGAAGTACGGTCAGGGTAAGGGGGACGTCCGTTATGCCATCAGTCGGAAGTAGGTCATCAACCTACTTCCCGCGCAGCAGTGCCCACTACGACCTCGCAATGACATTACACTACCACCAAATGTCAGTGTAGCGATTGTAAGTGTAGTGTCAGTGTTAGTGATTTGTACTAGTCCGTGCTATCTTCCCTTTGAGCTCACTGCCGTGAACCAATCGCAATCCGTATGCTCCAATGACACTGCGACGTCCGTCAAGAACCGCGGGTTGACGCGCCGCGAGCAACGACTGCTACGTGACCCAGTTTTGACGGACGCGTGAAACGATGCGCACCTTTATTTGTAATCAGCGCATAAGACGCATGGGTCCGCCTGCCGCAGAAATTTACTTAATTTTTTCAACCGCCGCGAAAAGAGGAATGAGAAATTTTCAGAAAAGCCGCTTACATGGCGCAAGCAGCAATGGGCAATGATAAACGAAGCAACTTTCGAACGAATGGTAGGGCCACGGACGAGTCAGCGCTCCTTTGCTATCAGTTGCGTTTGCCCGTCATATAAGGGATGGAGCGCTTGGTGTCTTTTTGGCAGATATCGGCCGCAATTACCTTACTTGTGGGAGTGGCGCCACTATCACTACCTCTGTACACCTAAAGACAAAAATGTTCTTGAATTTAATGTGAGTTAACAGGGTGAAGGTTGCGTAGTGGCAAGTGGCGCCCTATGGCATATGCATGGTCACGAGCTCGATATCCGCTTAGCGATCGGTTAATTGGTATCAGATTCGCCTGGGAGGATAAAAGCATTGACTTGTACATCGACTGACCACCATTAGTCGTCGTATAGGTCTCACATACATTTAAAGGCACAGTTCACGATATTTCAATGGGTGGGAACGTCGGTGGCTTTCCCGCCTCTCGATCGATTCGCGTCAGACGAGTGTCGAGACAATACAGATTGCTATTATTCGTTCTAGGACCCACGCACAATCAGCAATCGCCGAGTACTGAGGCGATGTTTTTCTCCCATACTTTTTTCCTCTGTTTTTCTTTTTGCTGCCGCGATCCCTTATTTAAATACCTAATCCCAGAGGCTGAAAAGGGTGAGCTAATTTTGCTGTTACTAGGGTTTTTTCGTTTACTTGTGCTTATAAGTGAATGAGTTTTTGTTTACCATAGTCTATTATTCGCACCGGGACCCACACGTACGCAGTGAGACACATTGTACAGCTCGCAAACGCCTCATTCTTCTTCATTTTTCTGGTCAGATTTTCGTCCAGCACCCTTTTTAACGGTTGTTCGAAGCCTTTTTTCACTTTGGAAACATCGATTCACGCAGTTTCTCCATCTTCATCGCACTATTTTCGAACTTGTCTTCCATTTTTCATCATAATCTGGACTACCCAAAATTATCATGAATTGTGACTTTAATACGTCTCTACGATTCTGAATGGAATTCGAATGCGGGGCGTATCTCTCAAGAATTGGCAACGCCCAAAAACTTAATCCTTTGACATGAATTAACGTGTATATGAGCATTTTTATAAACAGGATATGGAAGCCACGTCAATCGATATGTGGTGATGAATGGGGTTACCTGATACGTTCCCCATTCAGTAAGGTTCACTTTTCATCGTCCTCATCGTTATGATGTTGTGCTTATACATTGTTCTCTCGTTTGTTGGACTATGTTACAAAGCGGGGCGAGCAGAGGAATCAACGGATCCGTCAACTGTCTCTAAAACACCAGAATCAGCAAAGATAGAGTTACCAGAAGTCAAAAGACCTGAAAAGACGGTATGTTCTGCCATTACTATGTTTTACCTAATTGGCAATCCCAATACGTGAGGAGTATTAGAATTCCTTTGCAGGATCAAGTCTTTCAAGCGTTCCCGTACACCATTAGCGAGCAGTTCGTAACACAAACCATGTCATACAAAGAGTGGGTTCTTCTTCAATTTATGCAAAATTGGGTACCTACATAGTCATAATAACGGAATCAGGGGAGTTTCTCGAAGATTGAACTGGGAGTGGTTCATCAAACTAAAACTGAGGTGTTCTTCAGTCTCACTGGGAGATATCTAGATAATCTTTGAAAGGTCGACGTAGTATAGGTAAGGTCAGAACCAAGTATTCACATAATATGCGAATCCCCAGTGAGGTTGATATGCTTGTTGATTCAGCTGTTCCGTTCGCTGAGGTGTACTACCAGATGGTGAGGAAGAAGAGTGGAGAATCTGCAGATCCGCTATCATAACCTTATCAATTACTTACTTCTCTCCGAAGCTGTTATCTTCGTGAACATTCATTCCCGGGGTAGCAACGTGTGCGGACGGCTCATTTCCTAGTTTTGATTCGCTCGTTCACAGTAGCCGCGCATCTTTAGAATGCCTTTTCACTCGTGGAATCAAGTTCAGGCAAAAGTCAATGACTTCTGAGGATGCACACATGTTCGCTTGAGCAAAGAAACGACAATGTTTTGATACACTCGCACGGCTGGAGCAAAATCCTTTGTTGTAACGCCTGACAGAAGGAGCAATGGTTGGACCATCTATCACGGACGTGGCTACAAACCTCTAGTTATGTGTTTTGACCTGGCGACCCGAATCGGACGCTTCTCATTGAAAAGACGTCATGTCACTAGGAAGAATGGTAGCTTTTTGCCGTCGGTCTCGAACACGCGAAGGGTACTACCTGACTTACGTCGAGCTCCTGTGACGAAATCAGAACACTCGGCTCACGTACCACTGCTTCCCTCTAAACAAGTGGAAAGCGATCACAAAATTCTGAAGGGGTATACTAGGTGATGTATCATACATGGTCATGATAAGCTCGCTTTTACCTTCATCAACCTTGAAGAAAAGATGGTCCTCCCTGAAGAGTCTTTTCAAGTCCACATAACGCGATTCTACTCAGTTCCTCCTCTTCATAGTTTGATGTTCCTGCGTAGAAACGAAGATTTTCTGAGCAGGAGTTGAGCTAGTCTTCTCAACCCCAAACGTCAGGCTCGGATTGTCAAGATTTCAAAGAATCGAAGTTCATGGCCAAATGCGTGTTGGTCAGCCACCTAGACCGCCAACGCCTCTGCGGTGCATGTTCCACAGAACATTCTTCTCCACAGAACAGCCTCAAATATCCTCACATTGACATACCGACACCTGCAGCGGCGCACAGATACCGGCACCAACATCGACGAACACCGACACACACACAGACACTCGCACACACCGGCGCCCACACCAACACACACGCACATACCAATACGAACACTGACACACACACACCGATATACTGTGCATATCAACACCCACAACGACACACGCGACATTTACGCACATAACAACACACACGAAATACCGACGCGAACACTGATATATATACACACACTGCATATACCAACGCGAACACAGACACAGAGCGACACACTGGCGCACACACACCCAGCACATACACCGACACACACACCCACACATGCAAGGGCACACGCACACACCAATGCAAACACTGACACACACACACACATACCGAAACACACCGATACACACTTCAGCATACACACTGACCCACACGCACCGACACACACGGATACATCATCACACACCGTCACACACCCACCAACACATGCCACATGCCGACACCTACTCCGACACACACGAATACACCTACACACACACCAGCACACACTGCGACACATGCACGAGCTCATACATCCACACATATGTGCGTGCCTATCAACACTAACACCGGCATACGCACACCAACACAGAAAGACCTCATACACGCCGACACATCCGAATGCACTAACACACATACACCGGCACGAATACATCAACGCGAACACCGGCGTATCGACACCCACTCCGACATACACAACCGACGCACACATCAACACACGCACCGACACCCACTTAGACGCCCACACCGGTACCCCGAATACACAAACACCCACACACTCCTACACATACATCGGATTAGGCACCAACACATATGTACGTGCATATCAATACTAATACAGACACATGCACACACCAACACACACTCCAACACCTACTTCGACACACACACCGGCACACGCACACCCGAAGCACACCCACACCGACACCAACTCCTATACACACACACCAACACACACCAATACCACGCCGTCACCTACTTCGACACACACCCACACCGACACACTCCTATACACACACCAATGCATGGCAACACACACACCGGCACCTACTTCGACACACACACCGACACACATACCGACACACACACCAACAACCACTCTTACACACACACACCAACACTTACACAGCAACACACACACCCACCGACGCACACCGGCACTCACCCCTATACACGCACCAACACACACCAACACACACCCACACCTACTTGGGCACATAAACCGACACCCGCTCCGACACACACCCACCGACGTCCACGACGACACACACACCGGCACACGGACGCACACCCACAACGATACTCACTCCTATACACACACACCAACGCATTGCAACACACACTCCGGCACCTACTTCGACACACACCCGACACACACACCAACAACCACTCTTACACACACACACCAACACGTACACAGCAACACACACACACATACCATCACACACACCGACACACATACACCGGCACACCCACCGGCCCATGCACCAACACCCGCACCAATGCAAACACCGTCACACACGCATACCAACACACAACACACGTCGGCATACACACAGATACACACGCACATGCCAGTGCGAACATTGACATACAGCGACACACACGCACAACCAACATACATCGACATCCACACCTACACGCACACACCCGCACACGCACACACCAACGCGAACACTGACACACACATACCGAAACATACCGATACACCCTGAAATACACACACCGACACACAAACGCTATCACATCCACCGGCACACCCACTTCCACCCGCACCGACGCAGACACCGTCCACACGCATACCAATACACACGCCGACACCTGTTTTGACACACACACACCGACGCACGCACACCATCGCAAACACTGATACACACACATACCGAAACACACCGATACACATTCCAAAGCACGCTCACACCGTCACCCACGAATACACCGACGCACAGACCGGCGCACACGCACGTGCCAACGCGAGCACTGACACACAGCGACACATACGCCGCCACTTACATTGATATACATACCAGCTCACACCGACACGCATACCTCATACACAACTTATGAACACACCTCAACACAATCACCGACCCACACACGCGCACGCACCGACACAAACTCCTCCACACATGGATGCACACGCAAGCATCCCATCCATTAATAGACCTGTATAGCGCCGAGGCAATCAGTTATTTTAGTATTCCCACTGCTTCTGAGCAATGTTGAACCATTTTAGCCCGCTGTAGGAAGCACAGGAATAGCTTCGAATATTACTACCTCACAATCATTTTTTTCTTGCCCGCGATCCTCTGGATTGCCAGGATTCATTTTTACAGATTTTGTCTGTGATTTGCGGCAACATTTTAATGTTGCCTTATAAGGTTTTGACCCTCTATTTCTGTTGCTACGCTGTTACCTTTTCCTTCATTCTCGTTTTCGTCAATACGTTCCTCATCTGTAAGCCATAAAAATGGCCCTGGAATGAGCTCACTCTGCATCTTCCATTGTTTTCACGGCGTTGATTCTGTTGGTGACCTATAAATTTAGCTCTTTATGTTCACACTTATTCAGTGATAATAATGCATTCTTTTAACATGCTTATTTAAGAGGATACCGCCAAGATGTTCCTCCTTACATAGCCATATATGACGCACCTTCATTTGATATCTTTTTCTACATTTTCCCTCCAAAGCAATGTGATGCGTAAGTTTCATTCAAAATGTTGAATTCTTGTAGAAACTGCTTAGTACAGCTGTTAGCTGTTATGTAGAGGAATTTTTTTCTTGCCTTCACATATCCGTTCACCCTAAACACTTGTATTTCTCACTTTGAGCCAACCAATTTCAGTGTGTGGCTTTGCTTCCCTAAAGTAGTGAATATCAGTGCTCAACATGTTGAGCAATTCTATGCTTTTAATGTGCACTCGGCCTGTAAAGAGTCCTTGCGTTTTCATCCACTTGAACAAATGGTTTACATCACAGGATTCAATAGGAAAACCGCCGGCCAATCAACTCCAAAATCTGGTAAGTATGCATGTCCTGGCTATCATTTATTGGGTTTTATACTTTTTATACTATCAGCTAGCTGATTGCTGTTTTTTCATCCCAGCAGCTATTATCCCTGGGACGTCGTGCATGTCATCGGCACACTTGTAGTTGTAAGGTTTTGCCAATTGTAGCGAGCGACAGTTGTCAGAATTGGTTTGTTCATTTGATTTTCTTGAGGGGATCCTAACCGTTGAATATCGTGTAGTTAACACTGAATATCGTGTCTATCCCCGTGCAACTAGAGCATTGAAATTTATTTGGGGAGGATAACGCTATGGTAAGTGACAGGACCCGGGCGGCGTTAGTGAGAGGTGGCAGTTTGGAATGCATCCAGATTTTCTTGGAATAAAGGTGGCAATGGGAGTGCTGATGGCAGGTGCCATGGCTTGACTCCGCCCATAGCAGGCGGTACATACGCAAAAGTGTTAGTTTCGGCCGGGGACGTTCAAATTTGGGACGATTGTAGGCGGCAGATTTAGGACACCAGTGGTAGGTATAAAGTAGCTGAACTGAATCCAGCCCGGCGTAAGGGGAGGGGAGGGGGCGGGCAATATATGGGGCGTGTGAAATGACCGTACTTTGAGTGAAAACGGTCAAGTTGATGTATGAGAGAATGAACCCAGCGTAGAGTCTATCGGTGTGTGTGTGTCGCTGTGAATCAATATCTCCCGTTTTCTTGGACCAGAGGTTCTGAACATGGGAAAGTGCAGGCGGCAGATAAACTTCAATACAACAAGGATCCGACTGGTTTCATTTCATACAGGAAGGAAGCTTTGAGTTTCCTCGGCTCAGTTCTAGTCATCAGTCTAGATTTTTTGCAACCTTACTTACATATGATCGCCATATAACGTGTGCAAGTCTGTCACTATCATCTGGGTAAAGCAAGCCTTCACGGAGATTCACTTCGTTCAACATGAATGAATTCAGAAATTTGGTCGGCAGCGGATTTGCCTTACAAAGAAAAGAAAGGACATTAGATGGCAATGGCCATTCAACGTGGGATGTATTCCCACACATGTGCTTTCGGACGTTAATGTCAGATCCACACTCCAATTCTGCGAAGCAACTCTGGGAACAAAGTTACGGAGGCATTGCTTCCTTGTGATATGGGATTTTGTCCAGCATGTCTTGAGGTCAAGTTGGTTGCGCAGATGTGAAGCGATCTCGTAAGAGGTAGAGCAATGAATGGACTCGCAGACTTGAAATCCAATGTTCCGCACCACATAAATGGACTTGTTTTACGTTTCCGTAAAACGCACGCTTGCAAAACAGTTTTACCCCTCTCATTGATTAGCTGCAGCACCCCGCTAGCTATAAGAGACAATGGAAACCGTTCTTCGTGCAACATGCCATATCGCCTTTTCTGGACTGAGGCGCATCCGAGGAAGTGCAATTATCATTTGTTTTGTTCAATGATACTTGCTCAAAATGAGTTGCCCTTATGTTCGCTAGCTTCACCGATTGGGTGCCTATGTGGTACCGCAAAAGCCGAGCTTCTTCAACGATCGACGATGTCACCACTTCCAGCCGGAAAACAGCTTTTGCAGACCCCCGAAAAGCCCTCTGACCCAGCGACTGGTTCTACTTTTTCTATTGTTAAGTACGAAAAGTATTAGAGTGTTTTAATTCCATAGCTTAGCATGTCCTTCACGATAACCTTCTTGACTACACTGTAGAGACGAAAAATACTGCTTCTATTCAACCATCTATTTTAGCGGAGATAGAAGATCCTCGTAATTCATGTTATTGAACAGAGAACAGAATGAATAAGAATTCAATGAAATTCGAAAGTTTTTTGACGGTAATCAATTCCGTC
>UZAF01016355.1:39343-60719 GCA_900617895.1 Haemonchus placei | reverse complement strand
AAGTGGTCCCAGTTGATGGAGGTCTTGGTGCTTCGTTTCCTAAACTTCATAGCTCTCTCTTCATAGCTCTAGAAGCAGAATCTAGCACGGAGGAGACGATGGTCCGATCCTGTGTAAAACTTCGGAACAACAGCGACGTCAGTCAGGCAAAATCTCCGATTAAAGATGATGTGGTCTATTTCATTATGGAACTCTCCACCAGGTGACTCATGTCCATTTCAAATGAGAGGGCTCCCGGAACTGCGAGTTACATGGATGGTGTGGGTCGACATGGTAAACTCGGACACCCATTCACATTGCTCATTCCATGCTATTCCGTGAGTCCCGATGTGAACTCTTCAGCCGTTCCTCTGGGGCCAATCTTGGCGTCAAAATCGCCGACGACGACCTTGAAGAAGGTGTGGTCTTCTCTGTAAAGCCTCTCCAGATCCATATAGAACGCCTCCAACCCCTCTTCTCCGTAGCTTGATGTTGGTGCGTAGGCAGCGAAGATGTTTAGAGCTGGGGTTGAACGCATTTTCTTAATTGCAAACCTCCGATTCGTTCTGTTAAGCTTTCGTACGAATCGATGTTCATGGCCAAGTGCGTATTGACGAGAACACCTACGCGCCGACGCCTCTGCTGTGGCATGTTCCAAGGAACAATTTTCTCCAGTCTCAAATACAGCGTGCAGCAGGCGATGCCTTCTCGTCTCGGTCAGTCCGATGACGTCGTGCTTGTTCTTCCTAGCTTGCATCATCAGGTCCTCTATACACGCTTTCGATACAAGCGTTGAAAGAACAGATCGCCATCTTAGTCCCTCTCCTTTTCGGCAGCCTTTTTTGCCCTGAGATTTTAGCAGCTTCTCCCGAGCGGTCCTGCCCAACGCTGCCGTATTGGTGGCCCCCTCGGGTTTAGGAGAATGAGGCCCATTTCTATTACTGTTTTTAACGAGTAGATAACCAACGTGCAGCTTGCCAGGCTCTGACGTGGGGGCTAGGTTGACTCCGGGGGCTTGCCAGGCCATCCCGAAGTTGGAGTAGACGAGGGGCTTCGTTTTTTAGGCGGCCCCCAATCGCCTCCCTGATACTTCTCGGTCACTCGAATGCAAGCTTTTGGATGAGTTGATGGGCAGGATACCAACTGCACCCACAGACTTTCCACACACGTGTGCGTGGATACGCCTGGGAGAAACAGATGGTATATCGACCCAGCACAGCAGAATCAAGGAGTCCATCCCCTGAATCCACCTGCGTCTCTGAGCAAGTACCGGTGACTTTTGGTCGGCGATTAGTTCCGCTAGGCGCCACATGCGGACGCCCTACGTGATCTAACCGGCTGGGGATTCTGCAATGAGAGAGAACTCACATTGAAGGAGATCCGTAGAAAACATGCATAAAATGGGAATAGATGCAGAAGTGACCAACATTGTTTTCAGCGAAGTCTGCTGCCAAAACAGGTATTGCTCTTAGTTATGCGGAAATTGATGATTTGCAGTCAAATAGAATTGGATAGTGTGAAATATGCCTTAATTAAACATATCAAAATTTCGTTGGATGCGCTCCACTAAGAAGAAAGTTACTACCGAAAAAGCGTTTGCACGTTTAGCCGAACTTTAGCCGAAGACTTGTGAGCGTTACTGTACAATGACTTGTGGTGACAAGCAGATTAACAAGTTCATGCTTTTATCCTCCCAGGCGAGTCTGGTACCAATCTGCTGATCCCGGAAGAATAGAAGGTTTTATCGGCCTAGGCGGATATAGATTCAGGATTCGAACCATAACCAAGCGTGTGTGATAGTGCGCCACTTGCCATAACATCACCTTCGCCCCTTGCTCTAGTATTGCCATTTATTATATCATGGCGGACCTTGAGAAGGAGTTGCGAGAATTGTAATTTATCATTCTGACTCATCTAAAAACCTTGCTAATACTGTTCCCAATTCAACCCCGACGGAAGCGGTAACAGTGTTGATTGCAGTACGCTTTTTTTCTAAAAAAAAANAAAAAAAACATTTTCTGCTTTGAACGCCTTGAATTTGGATGTCATGTGTGGTCATGAAGTGTCCATAAAGTAATTCATATTCATGCTTCTCAACCAGGTCATAGGCTCAATAGTACAAGAGCAGTTCGCACCAGAACTGCTTCAAAAATTGGATCCATCTTCATACAAAAAGATTCGTCTCGGAAGATGTGCCATTCCAATTCGTTCTACCCATAGTGTAGGAAGCAGTTCAGAGTTCGGAGAACATTCTTCCCTGGGTCATAAAATATAAGGACTTTGTCCAGTAATTATTTACTATGTTCCCTAGGGCCAGCGAGGGCTGCAGCTAGTCAATAGGACGCGTAAATCTGTTTTGCAAGCCTTTACCTTAAAATTTTCAAAAATGCATACAGGTTCACGCCCACAGGATGCAAACCCGGAAGACCCGCCTGTGAAACCATTGTTTTACCCGCTTCGCCTACGCTTGACATCTTTCCTGGCGGCTCCCCCTCCATACATGCTGGGCACAATTCAATATCGCACAGAAGGACCGCTCGCGCAGCTTCGTTTTCAAAATCCTTTCGCAGATTTGGATTGTGGATTTGACATCAGCGTCCGGAAACACATATTTGGGGATACATCTCGTCTTAAATAGCCACTTCAGTCTAATGTCCTTCCTTGTCGGTGTAGCGTGACTATCGATGTAAGAGTATTCACCTACGTGACGGTAATCATTCGATAAAAAGTCTGGGTGGCCTTGCGATGTAAGAAGGTTTTGCTATCATTATTACTGTAATTGCCGCCGACGTTTGAACCATGGCAGAGGCATGCCACTGGCAGCACTGCTGTGAAAAAGTTTGATATTTGAATTCATCTATGTCGACCTACGTGCAAATCGCTGCAAATCAGCATTCACTTTACATAGTTCTAACGAACCTCTGAAAGAATATGACGAAGCACGTGGGAAAAACTGTAGTCCTTGCGTGGCAGCAACAAGGCGTAATATGACCATTTTACCGAATTTATTTTTACGAAATACTGATGACATTTCGCTATCAGTTCATCCCTTCAATAGGTTTTCGAGAGAGACAAAAATTCCGTTTGACTCAAACTACCAACTGGTGCGTTGCGGGAAGGTAGCAGTGAATCATGAGACATTGTCACTGTTGAAGCGATGTGGAAACATTTATATAATGATAGTGCCGTCGTCTCAAAACAAAAATTTTAAAATGGGAGCCGCCCATGATGTTCTGGGAACTGGAGGATTGAGGAGTGAATTGCTATCTGTATCTATGATCCGGAATTTTCTCCCCGAAAGCGGCGTCCCGCACGCCGCAGCCGCCGCGTATCTCAGGATTGCGATGGAATTTTGGAGCGCGCAATTTGTGAGGTAGGGAGTCCTTTAATTATTGAATTGGCTGGCCGCTCTCTTCAGTTCCAATGCGGTCTTTATCGTCGCTTATGTAGGAGGAATCATTCTAATTATTCAAATAGAAAGGCAACCAAAGAAAAATATTTCGTTCTATTGATTGGCGGGGAGGCGAGGTGAGTACGGTAACTACAGTGACATTTGCCGCATGCCGCAAGTAAGAATGCCACAATCGAGAAGTTCCGTTACCCCTGTGTCTATAATTCAACGTTTACTTGAAGGACCACAATCAGCATTTTATTTTTATTTCAGTTTCATTGTTTTACACTTTTCCAGGTAGTTTCCCGTATTGGTCCAATCTCGTTGAAATACTATATCAGACTACAGAGTCAGGGCAGAAAGAGTACCTTTTCACGGTTAGTACATACCGATTTACCCTCCTTTCCCATGTCCATCTAGCTTTTGTCCCTGACTTTGTTCACTCTAATGAATCCTCTTTTTTTCCAAAGTAGAACAAAAAAATTGGAATAGTAGAGGAACCATGATGGCCACTGGTGAAGACCGACTTTGCACACTTATCAGCTGCCATGTCTACTCTGTTCCTTGCATCATGACACTCATAGTCCTTTTTGCAATCTGGCAAGATGAGCCAAGTAAATACGATTGACGACTTTTGCCTGTATTTTGCACAGCCGAGAGATCGGCTATTGTCAAGCGAATAAGCTGGGAAACACCAGGGACCGGTTCAGGGTGACAGCTCTCTGGATTATTTGCCAAAAATACGGAAATTGCTTCTGCTTTCTGCAAGCACTGTCACTAACCTTGTCAGAGGCTGGCATAGACCTCTCTATCCTTCTGTAGTCACTGAGAATTAGGAGGAATAGTGAAAGAGCTTGGTCTCTACAGCTCGCTCAGATCACTTAGAGCGAGTCTCAAGGTTGTCGGATATGAGCATGAAAGCAAGCTGGAAAGGAATCAGTGCAAGTAATTGAAGGAAGAGTAATTTATGCTTCACTCCAAAGTAAAAACCGACAAACAGCGGCTAATCACAGCAACTGCTAGAAGCTGAAACTCAGTTGTGCGGCAGCTGTGCTTGACGATAGATGCCAATGAGGAGTGCTGGCAACGCTGAGCATACGTGCTGGTTGTGTTGCAACCGGGGAAGATATAGAGCCCCAACGTTCTGGTTGATCTGGGATGTTGGATGTCGTATCGGTAGAAGTATGCTGAAAGTGTGGCTCAGGATCATCATAGGCAATCAACCTCAAGGGAAAACAGTATTCCGTAGTGCCAGGCAAACAAATTCCATTACAAACAAGTGGAAATATCATCGCGCAAACTGTGAAAGTTATTGAGGCACTGCTTGGGAACGTAGAGACGCAGCAGTACTTACTCTCCTACATCGACCATGCCGAACTTCCTCAGGAGAGCCAGGAAGTCCATGAGTTGGTAAGAAACCTTAAGAAAGCGGACAGTGATGGGAAACAGTACCGACTGCTCCGATTAAGCAGAGTCGAGATCACTGCGCTTGATGTGATCCTTTGACATCTATTTAAGACACGAGATGGGCCACGAGCTGAGTCTTCGGGCGTAAAATAACGTTGGTTTGAACTGTCTATCCATATTCAACAGGACTTCTTTACGGTTTCGGTTCCGGCCACTCCACAGCTAAAAACTTTTCAAACATACCTCAAGCACATGGCTTTGAAGTCGCTTTGGAGCGATTTTGTGCACGCCCGTACGCTCCATAGCCACAAACAAAAAGCTCCAAGGAGAACCTCGACCTTGTCAACCGTTTGTGGTGTCATGAAATCTCTATATATTTCATGAGCACGCAAGAAAGTGGTATCCTTTTATAGTATTTCTGTAAAATTTTCAGAAACATCGTAAAAAACCTGTATCTTTGTGAAGTTCATAAATTTCAGTTCAGTACATATGATGCCACTATCGCATCAGTACAGGAAATAGAAAAACATTCCAAACTCCATAGACAAGAAAATAGTTTTCCAAAACATCTCCAGCACCGATTTTCATCGCAAAAGAGAATCCGTGATCGAGCCAGTGAGGATCAGTTGCTACGAGGGAGGAAGTAGCTGGTTTACCGTTGCGATGTAGTTTGTATCCCACACTTTCAGACGGAGGCAACTTTTTTTGATTGTTAGAGTAACTGTAGAAAGGGTTCAGATGATTTTAGAGCAGAGGAATTAAAGAAATGGTTTCGTGAATGGCGGCTTCGCAACGTACACGGAGTTGTATTTCACGTATTCGTAGGATTGTTAATTGAGTTGTAGAACTTTTTAGAACGAAGAGAACACCATCTTATGAAGCTAGTCGTCGAGGATAGTCTTAACAGCTTCGAAGACACTCGTTAAACTCTTCCGACAATGTAAATTAGTGATTAAACGTTCAAACGTTTTTCAGCCATTTAGTGGTGATTTTGATGGCGAGGATGTATCGAAAGCACAGAGAGGGGAAACGTGGAAACTGTACATGGACTCTAACTTGATATTTCTTCTCACTTCAAGGTACTTTTATCGTTATAACAAAGATTTCACTCTGATAAGGGTACGATTAGAATGTTTCTGTAATAATAAGATGAAAACCAAAGACACATTTGTTGATGTTCTTCTTGGTGAAAACAATACAAGGACATCTCACCAATCGGACAACTCAGGATGGGCCTCCTCCTTTCCGTGACATCGTTGGAATCCTTAGCCATTCCTTCTCGTTTCGGAATAAATGGAACATGCATAATACCGAAGTTTCTGGAGGGCAAGCGTGGAATCACGGGGAAGGGGCTTCAAATGTTGGCACAGATCCTTGCAGGAAAGAAGCTCTTCATGAATTAAATATTGTCAGCATGTAATGATGCTTTGGCGATGATTTCTAAGCCTGGAGCTTAAATCCTGTTGCTCCTGACCTTAACAACAATCTGTCGGTAATTCGATTCTTCGTTTTATCAGGTCTACTGGAATATTGACCTTTGACCTCTACGAATGGTGTTGTGACCCCAATGCTCGTTTTCTTACCACACTGCCTTCAGACAGGGCATCGTCAGCCACGCGAGTACTTGTCGTCTCGCTCGCTTTGAGTCTGGAGGTAAAACTCTCGACAACGGCCCCCATCTCCTCTGGACGAAAGTTGCTATCAAATCATCTGGACGAAGAGTTGCTATCAGTGATTTCCGACAACTCGGTGAGATGATGCACATCCGAACTGCAGTATTCTCTAGTTCAATCGGAGCGTCGTCGTTCGATACTTTTACAAGCACGGATACAGGGAAGCGTCTGACTGACGATGTCGTCACACAAAAGTCTCGAGTAAACGGTTCCCCCTCCACATCCCCGATCGGATGAAGCCTGGGGGATTCTGTGACAACAACGTGAAGGTCGTTGTCTGTGTACGAAGAAGAGAAGATTTGCAGGCGATTCAAGGCAGCACAGCACCCGAAAGAGGTTCTACTGTGCTGCTTCTGGGACTCGAGAGAATGTTGTGCTATGAGTTCCTATTTCAAAACCAACAGACTACTATCTACAGCAGTTACGTTCAGGAACTCTCTCACACAAATAAAGAAAAGCAACTCTCTTCTGTATGCGACTCCTGCTCCTGCACCTGTCATCTTTGCTATTTCCACGACTTCCTCCTTTCTGATTTACACCTTTACAGACGCTTCAAGCAGTTCTTGGTTAGGAAATTGTTCATCACTCCTATGATCTCGAAATTCTGCGGCTTATTTCTTTGAATCACAGTCATCTTCCATAATAAAGGACCGCGGCCGTCTCTTTCTCACGCTTGAGTGTGTAGTTGTGTAGCTCGATGGTCAAGAAACGTTCCCGTTCCGTTGAGTAGGGCTTACTGTGCCCACTATTTGCGGCACCGAATACTAAATTACCGAAAGTATCCGTTACGACCGTCAATTGACCGTCGACTCATGGCTGTCAAAAGCCCTACGAGTCGTTCAAGGTTCATGCATACACAGCAAATTCAAGGCAAATATGATTGGTTCGGGGGTTTGCAATGGAACTTTTCCAAGGACTACCCTCGGGCTGCCTTCGGAATAGGAATCGAATATTCACGTTACTAATCAAGACATAAAGCATGGATTCAAATAATCCACGAATTCAACGAAGTATTAGTACTCAACGAAATGAACGGCTCCATGCATTTGGTTCTCACGTTCTTAAATGTAAACTGTAAATTTACCAAGATGAGTTCTTTTCAGCCCATACTGCGGTACGAGAATTTTGAGGCCCTTCCAGGGTGCATTGCTAAGCAGAAAAGTTTTGCTCTGGTAAGTTTATAAATCTAATAAACTTGTCAGGTCGACTATCAACACAGCTACATCGGTAGTACAGATGCCGCTCCCATTGCTGCATTCAAGCTTTCCTTCTTTCTGAGACTGAGATGCAACATAGGAGGGTACCCCATCATAGTAAGCACTGATAAATATATAGACATGGAGCTGCGAGCGAAGGTCGTTATTGTTGAAGATACAGGGTGTTCCGAAATCACAGGCGCTGAAATTCAGAAGCCTCTAAAGCAGGAACAATCTATTAATATCACTTTATTTTCCATTGATTAGTTGTACAAGTAAGTTTTCTTGCAATCTACATGGTTACTGGAGTAGGACTCCTGTTACCATGAAGATTGTGAAGGCTTATTCAACGCTACTTGCAATCATTCGCAAGCGGCGGAAGGGCATCGAAAATTTCGTGCGATCCCAGCAATGAACGTACGGAAGGTTGACTAAATGTTTCGCAGAAGCAGACTTAATCAAATACGAATCAACAAGGGATAAAAGAGCGGTAGTAGCCTTGGGTTACTCATCAAAAGAACGGCAACGCAACAGGACTGACCGGTTCTCGAAGTGGCGGATTGTTAAACGAAAGTCTCATCACCCCCTCCTCCTCCTATCGTATGCAGAGTTGTCACTTCGGCCCGATCTCAACCGACCGTGTGGGTTCAAAAAAATGCAAAAGTCGCTAACTCGCTTTTTTGTTGTTCATTGTTTTTTCGTAGGTGAAATTTTCCACGACAAAAGCAATCCTAAACAAGCGAAACGATTGCGCTTTAGGCAGAGTGTGCAACTACTTACGAAAAAGTGGTTATAGGGACTGCAAAATGATGTTTATTTATTGATGGAATCACGGGCACTGGTGTCGGTTCTCATGGCGTGGAAAAATTGGCTGATGATGAGATATGTACTCAAAGAGCATACTTATAGAAGTTCTGGGGCACTGATCCGACTTCCTGAAACAGCCTGTGGTTTTTCCACCAGAACGACACTCCAGATCGAAGAGCCAAACTCGTGCAAAGGTGGTGCCGACTTCAGCTGCCCGACTTCATCAGCACCGCCGAAAAGCCTTCCTGTTATCCAGACCCTAACCCACTTCGCTTCACCGTGTGGTCCCTGATTATAACGAAACCTCTCGGGTTTGCCGTTTTCCTTGGAATCAAGAAATAAGAACGACTGGAAAGAGAAGGAGTGTGTAACATGCGAGAGTTCGAGTGTGGGACCTGGGTCTCTATCTGTGCTCCTGGGAGATATTTAGAAATGTGATTGTAGTTTATTGTTGCACAAAATGTAAGCAGGCGCGCATTCGATTCCAATTTTGTTCTCAGCTTAGAAGTTCAAAGTACATCACAATGAACAGGCGCCCACAATTTTGTCTAACCCTGTATATGGGTGTATTTGGTGTAGTGGCAAGTAAGTAGTGGTCACTATCTCACACGTTCGGTCAGGGGGTCAATCCCGGATCGATACCCGCCTAGGCCAACCAAGCCTTCCATCCTTCCGGGGTCGGTTAATAGGTACCAGACTTGAGTGGGAGGATAAAAGCACTGACTTGTTCATCGGCTTTCCACCGCAAGTCATTGTATAGGCCACATAAGCACTCATTAATTCACTACTATTCTGAATGGAAGTCGAGTGCGGAGGCGCATCCATCAGACGGGGTTGATTAACGCCAGAAACGTTATCCTTTTATCCTTTAGCCCTGTATGTGATGTGCAGATGCATGCATGGTGCCCAAGTATCAGTTCACATAGATCTGTTTTTGTCACCATCTGTTATTTAACCTCTTAACTCTCTCACACCCACCCCTTCAGGAAAGTTCCCTCTTCTAGACCACTTTCACTGCTTGGAAAATAGGTCGACGGGATAATCCAGTCCGGAAGAACCGATATTGGTAATAGCGTCCGTCCGCTGCAACGTGTGGAACCTTCTCCACAAAACGGCACCTATTTTTTCGATTACCGATCCTCGAAGGCAAAAAACATCGGATTTTAAAAATAAGGCTTTGAAAAAGTAGTAAAGAAGGAGGTGTTTCAAGAGTACGACGACAGAATCGGCTAGGAAGAGGCATTCGGCGCAGAAGCGTAAAATGCTGGCTGCGGAGGTTGAAAAGTGGTTAAAATTGCTTTTAACCATGCGCATAAGAAATTCTTACCTCGAAAGAGAAAAACAGACGTGTGATTGCAAGTTTCATTTATGTGCGCGCCGTCTGTAACCGCCTAGGTGTCTCCCACATATTCGTAATATTCGTCGGTGTCTTGAGGCTTCATTGCGAATGGGAAGCCTTACAAAGTCGCCTCGCGCGCCTTCACACACGCATGGTCACGGGTTCGAATCAAGGATCGATATTCGTCTGCACCATTTGAGCCTTTCATCCATCCTGGATCGCTCGAATGGTACTAAACTCGTCTGGGAGTCATCGGCTGTCTTGTAAATCGGCTGTCCACTGCAAGTCATTGTATAGTTCACATACGCACTCATTACGCACCTACGATTTTGAGTAGAAGTTGAATGCGCGGGCGCATCCTTCAGATGGGATTGATTAAGGCCCCAAGACTTTATCCTTCATCCTTTTAATGTCCCATGTGCTAAAATCGAACTACTTAGTCATACCAGGTAGCAATCCCAGGAACCATAATAACGGCGAACGTGCCTTTAAATTACGTTCACGTTCAAATAAGCATCGTACTTTTCGCGTTTTCGTATTTCATTTGGCACTTTCAGGGCTTGGGTTTTTAGTTTTTTTTTNTTTTTTTTTCTGTGTTCAGCCCTCATAAGCATTTTGAGAGAGTAACTAAAATTTCGTTATTTTAGAAAAATATTTTCACATTTTCAGGGGGGAAAGTGATGAAAAGAAGCTGTTCAAAGAAAGGCCAGGTGGAAACAGAGTCTCTTTATATTATTTGACTGGTACACAGAAAGGCTCTGCCGAAAGACAGAACCTCTGGAAAGCCGCCCCTGCATCTGCTTTTTATCCGCCGAAAAAAACGAAAGAATCGGATTTGGGCTGCTGTCCATTAACATGGGAATTTGAAGGTTTCGTATTACCAGGAGAATGGTGAGTTTATTTTGATTCTTGTCAATTATTTGTTACAATGTTGAATATGTAGATGCAATAAGTGATTTGTTAGTGGTTTGCCAAGGGATATAAGAGGGAAGCGAGGTAAATGTTAGATTCAGCTTCGTTCTACGTACCTTTCTTACAATCGCCTTACGTTAGAAGGGCTTCCAGATGATTGGTCTGAGCCTTTTTCATTGAGCTAATTTTTCAAAAGGAAGAGAAAGCTGTACCATTTCTTTGCCGTTGCTCAACAAGGACGAACAAGCACTCCCAACCGTTGTTCCTTTCCAAATGCACCTCTTACATGGTCAACGATCCTAACCCGGTTTCATGATTTCTTCAATCTTTGAAAGTCCCAAGCCTACTCTAAATGAGTGACTGATATCGACTCAACCTTGACAAATCTGCACTATTTGTGGAGTAGTTCCTGAACTACATACGTCTTTTTGTGTTAGAAACACCTTTGTGTAATATTAGCGGTCAGTTGGACGATGAACACTTCAAATCTTTATCTGGAAGAAGCCATTCTCCTAGAGACATGGCCAATCAATAGTATGGAAAGTCTTTTCATGACTATGTTATATGCCTGATCAATCGGAATTTCTACCAAAGGGATCGCTCAACTCTTCCTATCCAGCCATACCCCACCCCTTTATCCGACGTTTCAACTGGTGTCCATGGGTGCGCTTCGTTGCGCGCGTCCATAGAAACTAGGTCACGCCGCAGCCGTCGCGTGCGGCGGGTCAGTCCGCGATACTTGACGAACGTCGCAGCTGTCAGTGGGGCATACGGTTTGCGCTTGGTCCACGGCAGTCAGTCAATGAAAAGATAACATGGGCAAATGCAAGTCGTTTGTTCCACTCACACTTGATGGTACTGTAATGTCATCTCGAGACCTCATTGGGGTGCGCCGCGCGCGATGTGGGCGGGGTGAGGTACTTTCGACGGACGCGCTCAACGGACGTTCGCCGGTGTCCATGGTTGTTTTGTTTTATTTCTGTAGAATTTGTTACCTCCTAATGTATCACATTGACTATACCTCGAATAAGATGAGAAAGATGATTGATGAAATCTGCCGCGTTGGTCAATTTCGTTTATTCGGGAGGCGCTCCGCATTTGACTTCCATTCGGAACCATAGTGGCGGCTTAGATGCGTCTTCGGCCGATACAATGTTTTGTGACCAGGTGATGTACGAGTCAGTGCCTTTATCCTCCCAGACAGGTTTGATACCTATCGTCTGGCTTCGGAGAGATAGAAGGCTGGTATAGCCTGGGCACGAATCGTTCCGGGATTAAAAAAATGTGAATGTGATAGTATGAGACGTGCCTCTATCATATGCCGTCCGTTCGCCCTGTCAAATAGGATAGTTGATGAAACGTCTGAAACATGAAGTTGTGATCGTGTAAAAGCATTAACACCCAAATTCTAGATGAATTCAAGAAGTTGAACTCAATCATTTCACTATAACCAATAACTAAAACTAAAATATTGTTTTATTGCAGGACTCGCGAGCCTAAGATTACCTTCCTGAAATACACTTTGGGTTTACGTTCGGTGAGTATTTTTTTGAGCAGCTTGTGATTTGTTCGGGCCGCTACTTGCCGTGGGAAGTCATATCACGACGTGCTTTCCCATTCCTTTTTGAGTCCAATCAGTTGAATCTTCCACAGAAACCTTTTTAAAGGCACCGTTAGCAATGAATTTAGGGTACCCTTTTTTGACGGGAATTGATAGAACTACTCTAGAATGAAGCGATAACAACGAAAAAAGCGCAAAAAACAATGAACAAAAAGAATTACAAAAGGTCAAAAAAAAAAGAGCTGGAAAGGGGGGTTGGACNACAAAAGGTCAAAAAAAAAGAGCTGGAAAGGGGGGTTGGACGAGTTTCACATTGGAATAAAGACGGTTAGGGAGTGTTCGGGCGAGTGCACGAAGGCGACGCAATGTGTTGTCTGCATTGCAGACAATACATTGCGTCTCTGGCAATTTGCCAACCAGCTTATCGACTTTTCACCAACTTCGCTCCAATGCGAAAGTGGTGAACGGCAATTAGATTTCGTAGTCAGCCTAGCGAGGGGCGGAGGGCGACTGTGGATAACTCTCCGGCCCCTTATTGTGCCCTATCCAGCCGTTTTCCGACCTCATTCCTGCAGAAATGGTATCAGAGGGGGCGTCGAATTCAAACCATGTGCAAATCTCCGAAACCATTTTTTCGTGAACACTGCCTTTAAGTGAGCTGGACGTTTTGCTCATTTTGCATCTCACTCCATTGATTTGTCGATACAACACGATGATGGGAAACATTTGAAGCAATGATGTTCTAATCAAATAAGTCGGTGACTGTCTGGCTGTCATGGGGTCTCACGTCTCTGATAATGCTAATTTGTAGCCCTTCCCTTATTGCTTTGGAAAAAGATATGTGTACCAATTCAATGTTTTCTAAAGAAACCCCGCTTTTCTCCTGTAAACCACCTCTGAAGCCGTTTCTCTTCCTGCTCACAAAGGGCCTTATCGCACAGGAACTCATGGATCGACCTCTGAAGACGATTATCTACGCTGATGACGTCGTCGCTCTGCTAGCGGAAAGCAGAGGTGAACGCAGTAGAAATGGTAGAAAATGCTTGCAGAAAAGGAACTCTGACTGAGCATGGAGATGAAAACTCAGCTCCGAGGAGTGCACAGGGGCAATCGAGGATAACGGTTTTGGGGAAGTCTCCGAAAGTGTACAGGACTTCTGATATCGAAGAGTGATTTGACTGCTGATGTCAGTTTGGAACAGGCTGTTGAGGCCCGAATAAACGCGGCATGGAAGAAGTAAAGGGAGTTATTTGTTTGCTATATTATGTAGTTCATGGGGAAGTGTTGCCATACTTATGACTGGTTTTGTTATCACAGGATCAAGGCTGCTTCATTGGACTCTTGTACTCTTGATACCCATCTAGCAGGAATGAGGAATAGTAGTTGTACAAAAGATTCCTCGCGAGAAAGAAATATATTCTTGAATTCGTTTTATTTTCATGAATTTTACTGAATGCAACCTGAAGATCATGTTTCTAACAAAATAGTATAGCAGATAAAGTCATCAAGCCCATCAAATGTTAATTCCAGGAGCCGGGCTGCAAAGGGACGACGAGTGCAGATCAAGTGAATCATAAATTTCATTCGCTTCTACTTGAGGTTGGCGACGTGTGTGAATGGTACGTATCTTGTAGTTAGAACATAGATGTGGACCATTTGTGGTAGAAGGAATACGGTCACGACAATTAAGCTAGTCGCCATACACTGTAGCGGGAGTGGCAAATTCTCGTAGCCTTGCGCAAGCACATGACAAACTTTTGCAGTGATCTCATGGATTCAAGCTGTAATCATCGTAACCAGCTACTGAAATCGTAATGCAAATAGCCAAATCCCACATGCACCTTATGCGTGTCGATCGCCCATCGATTTTTTTGAAATTTAACGGGTGCGTTACGTTCCGCGCGTCCGTCGAAACTAGATAGCGCCGCGGCCATCGCACGCGGCGCTCAGCCCGCGATTGTGAACTAGTTCTGACGGACGCGCGGAACGGACGTTCTACAAAATACACACACATACAACATAGCTTCTGGCAAAGTCGGATATGTGACATTACGTGCGTCCGAGGATACGCGCGGCAAATTGCGCGGCGAAGTTCGTTACGATTTGAACAACTTCAGCGCCTATCACCGGGCCCAAATTTGAAGTAGAGTAGATCAGAAGGATCATCAAAATACACCATGCTAACCTCGTTCAATGCAAAATAATTGACAAATGCTCTCATACTGCGAAATTTTCGCCCGTTCTCCGTTCGCCACGGGAGATGAGCACTTGAATCGGTTCTGGGTAGTCGATTCGTCGCACGCGACAGTTGTGGACTAGTTGATTCGTTATTGCAATTCTAGCATCCTTCATACAGTTCGATCGTTATGAGATTATAATTTTTGACATGACTCCACTGTTACTTCTTTTATACCTATATTCCTTATTCGCTACGCTGCTTCCACTCCATTCTACTACATTCTCTGTGCGCGACGTCGCTCTCGCCGCGAAGCGACCATTCAACTGCGACACCCCTTCGTCGCCAATGTACTATTTTGACACTCTCAACCTTTCGTCCTCTAACCGATCGAAGATTTATAAAGTCATCGCAAATTGGCCTTCTTGTAAAGCTATTTCCCTTTTGACGCGATGATGGTGGCTGAATACACCGTATTCGCTTGTTTGGCCGATTGTCTAAAAAATCAGCTTTACAAACCCTGAACATCGCTTGACACTAGCACCATCAATGCCTAATGAACACTTTTTGGTGTTACTGAAATGATTTCGAGCGGTGCAGACTTAGAGCAGATCCACATTGAGAATCATGTACTTTCCTTGTGCAGAAGGGTTCTTCAAGTTTAAGGCAGTTTACGATATTTTTGGGTAATCCAGGTTATGATGAAAAATAGAAGACAAAATCGAAAGTAGTGCGACTGAGATGAAGATCGGTATATCCAAAGTGAAAAAATGACTTTGAAAAACCGTTAAAAGGGGGCTGGACGAGAATGAGACCAGAAAAATGAAGGGTGAGGCGTTCGTGAGCTATACAATGTGTCTCACTGCGTACGTGTGGGTCCTGGTGCGAATAACAGACTATGGTAAGCAAAAACTCATTCACTTATAAGCATAACTAAACAAAAAAAANATCGCCTCATCACTCGGCGATTAGCTGATTGTGCGTGGGTCCTAGAACGAATAATAGCAATCTGTATTGTCTCGACACTCGTCTAACGTGACACCGATCAAGGGGCGGGAAAGCGAACTACGGCAGCAACGGGGCTTTCACTATGCCCTAAGCGCCGAGATTGGGGAGCGAGAGGGTCCCTTCTACACCCATGGGGGCGCTGAGTATTCCTTAAGGAAGAACTCAGTAACCTTTCTTATCGTGGACCATGCCTTTAAACGTACTCTGATGCCCGATAACTACTTGACTGCAATAGGTTTCAACTTTTTGTAACTGGTCTATTAAATGCGGATCTTTTCTTCTATCACTGTAAATTTTGATAGGCCATTTATGTCGTGATTGTCCTACTGCAGGGTGCGGATATGTTTCGATCAATCAGGATCAATGTGCTCGGACGATACGAATACTCTTTCGTTCGTCTTCGTACATAACATGCTCATCCCAACGGACAGTGGTAAACTCTAATGGCCATTACCCATTTCCCTCTACCCTGAATTTAAACCTTTTTACATATTAGTCCTTTGTTTTTCAGATGAAGCTCGACAGCTAGGCTTGGACTTCGAAAAACAAGATCCCATTCGTATAAACTTCCTCAAAGGATCAAAAGGTGTAAGTGATCATAAATGATAATCAAGGACTGATTGGATTTTTCGCAAAACGCTCCTTTCCTACCATATAGGCCAGCGATTGGTTTCAGACCGAACACACAATCCGACACATTCCGTGTGCGTCTCGCCCGCCATAAGCGGCTTCCTGCTCAAGTACTGTGCGCATAATTATTCCGGTTCTTTCCCCACTTATTCCAACTTGACTTCGTATTCTACTCAAATTGCGCTCATAGCACAGACGTTCCGCCCGCCTCCTCCATCTCCCACCTTCGGGTTGAGTCCAGCCTAGTCACTTCATACTACCTCATCAGGGTTCCCGTACTGCAGCCTTGAATGTGCCTCTACCGGGTTGGAAAACTCCAGGTTCAGATTAACAATTATTGACATTTAACAATCACCCTCAACCCTGTGAACGAAGTCCAGTCTCGGCAAGTGCCATGACGTTCCCATAATGCTGCCTGTGCTAGTGAACTAGGCCATGTATTCGTACAGGGCCGTTTATTTGGTCTTAGACTTGTTTTAGGAAGAAATGCACTGGCTCGTGCATCGGCTGGCTACCGCAAGCCATTGTGTAGGCNGAAACTGATGCGTACCGATTCGGCTGAAGATTACTGAAAGCAGATGCTACTAAATTATTTTGAATGTCTCTAAGTCGATTTTTTCTTTGTTTGATCATAATTTAATTTCAGATTGAAGTTGCATATGCCTTCTCTGATCATCTGGTACCCGGCATACGAGAGCTGATGCAATTGGAAATATACGACGGCGAGGATCCGAGCAAGTTAGAGCTCACACTCGTCAGAGCTCCAAATTGTGAAGCTCGTTTTCTGAATGTATGTTAATTTCGGTAATAGGGAGAGAAAAAAAAGAACAAAGAAAAAGAAAGAAAAGGAAAAAGAAGAAGCTTGAATGCCGTTGAAAAAGTATTTCTAAGTAGTGTTCATAATTTGTGATTTGGCTGACTTTAGCTAAGACCGCATATTTTTGTGTTTAGGCTACTGCATTAATCAATAAGCAGTAGAATATAATATCAAAGTATATAGCCTAAAGATGATAACGACCGATTCCTTGTCTATACGATCACATTTCGTTTTAGGACCTTGGAACAGCAAACCTCCGTTACGGAAGTGAATACGACCTTCAATGTCTGTTTATCACTAAGTGCGCGTGTCATACTATCTAATAAAAATTCTTTCCTGCTTTGGATACCCAAGAGCCGTTAACGGAACAGACAACATTTCACTGAAAAGTAGTCCTGCAAAGAACTGGCCAAAGTGGCCTTGATAACCGGTAGGACGGCCTCGACCGACCGACAAAAGTTGCTATCTCGGTGGTACTGACTGGCTTATCACCTTTCTTCAGAAGAGCGAAGTAGAGCGATAAAGAAAATTATTTGGTTGTGATGATTGCTACTCATTCAGTTGCCTTTTTGGTTTTTGAGGGTGACTGAGGGTCTGAGCTCGATCTCGCAGTGGACAGCTCAGTCAGTAAAAAGCCTGGTGGGGGAGAAATCGCTTCCAGGCAGGTTCTTTACGGTTCTTCACCTGGCCGCAAAATGTTTAATCTTTCGAACGCCACTTTGACCCACTTTGAAGGGAAGGTTGGTCTTGCGAAGAATGAGTTTCTTGAACGTTTGTCGATTCATCGGTGAGATTTATAGGGCTGCAATTAATTACAATCAAACTTGGGGAAATGACGGTTTTCGGTGGCTATCCCTAGTGTACGAGTGTGTATGTGAGCATTTGTGTGAATAGGTCTGTTTGTTGATTCACTTGTGTGCCCGTGTTCTCATTGAAGAGGGTCCGATGGGCAAGATATGAGCGATTAGTGTAGAAACATCTTGGGATTTGCTGGTGATCCTATTGATTATGCTTAGATTATATGTCATCATAATGGCATATACCTACCATATTCAGTGCAGTAAAGTTGAAGCTGAATTGTACAGGTATGTCTCAACATTGAAGATCGTAATTGTAACTATTTTACCCGTCGTTAACTGAAATAGCGAGGTTCGGTTGTCGTCGATGTTTTGGTTTATTGAAATCAAAATACCATTACACCACCCGGATCATCGCAACTCCTGTTGTCCTCATAAATCTGAGGAAAAGTCGTTACATGGCTCACTACTGGACCAATCTTCATTTTCTAAATTCTATTTGAGACCACATAAAGGGAAGCGGCTAATGACGAGGAAATGTTGAGTTCCTTCAACTACTATCTATGTACGAAGTATTGCTACCCTCGATAACTCCCAATCAAGCATGAGTCACGAACACTGAGCGCTTTCCTGTACCAGTGAGCATTTAGTCCCTTACGCTTTCTCTTGGCTGAAAGAGGACCATGAAGCCCATGTCAAAAGAATTGTCAACTGCGAGAGCAGCATTTTCTAAGGTGTTAACAATTCTGTTTTGTTTCAATCTGGACACTCCGGTGCCGCAACTATCCTCATTCGGTCGGAGCCCTTCACATCAAAACTATTAGGTTGATGCATAATTATTGCGGATTTTTTCGCGGCCCTCTTTCTCTTGATAGACTTCGAATATTGAGTTCGGGTTTTTTCTAAAAATGTTCTACTTGATTTCCTCCACAAGAATGTACTCATAAAACCATCCGCATATTCGCGGAATTAGGCTTGACTACTTCGAGAAAGATTGGAAGGTGGTACAGTCATTCCGCGATCTCAGTAACTTTTCGGCGGTCGAACAATCAGCCAGAGCCAACCAGGAAATGGGATCTGCCCCTAAATCTGCCACATTCATCAGCAGAAACTTTTATGGACTATCTCGTCAACCGTTCATCGAAAAAATGGCTAGAGAAAAGAAGTTACGTCGATTTGGATGACTTGATGGCCGATGTCACGGCAAGCATCGCCTGTAAGGATCAAAACTTCTTGCTAATGGGATCCGACTAACTAATCAATGGGAAGCAGTGCTTGACGTAGATGGTGAATAAGTTCCAGAGTAACTATTTGAATATGTCTTTGCTTAGTATTTCTATAGTTTCTTCAAGTAAAATTTGCTGGAAAAAATCCGCAATATTTATGCATCTACCTTATATATAGAGGCAGGTAAAATTCAGGGGAAATAGAAAATATCAAAATAGTCGTGTTTGACCGCCAGGAAATCATGTGTACTTTCCCTAGATCACCTAATGAACGATCGCCGAAAAGTTACTGAGATCGCGGAATGACTGTGCCACTTTCCAATCTTTCTCGAAGAAGTAAAGCCTAATTCCGCGAATATACGGATGATTTTTTGAGTATATTCTTGTAGAGGAAATCAAGTAGATCATTTCTAAAAAAACCCGAACTCAATTTTCGAGGTCTATGAAGAGCAAAAGAGCCGCGAAAAAATCCGCAATAGCTATGCATCAACCTAATAATTTTGTATTAGTATTGATGCCACTATTTCATTAGTCTTGCTAGAGCTTCTGAAGATGCGCCCTGCAGTCGATTTCCATTCAGAATCGCAGTGGCGATTCGAATGCGTATAAGGCCTATGCAATAAATTGTGGTGGTCAGCCGTGAAGTACGAATTAGTGCTTTTATCCTCCCAGAAAACTTAGTGCCAATTATTACCCTCCTGGGAATGATGGAAGACGTTGTTGGTCCGAGCGGATATCGTCCAGGGTTTCGATCCTCGAACCAGTGCTGTTACAATTGCAAATTTATTAGTATGCACAATCATTACTGTTTGTAAAACAAGTATTATTGAGGCATTGCATTGGACTCCGCTTTTATTTTTTCACAATTTTTTATTTGTTCTAGATCATTGCTGAAAAACTACAGCGCATTGGTGAGACCTGCAAGGAATCCCAATAAAGTGAGTGCTTTGGGTCGTTAAAAATATTTTCTTACTAAAGCATGAAAGGATAAATTACAAGCTTTTGTTGGTATTTTCCGAGATGCGCCATGTATTCTATTACTTTTCGAAGACCTATATATTGAATGAAAAGTTCAGACCTCAGAAAAGTTTGTCCTGGCCTCCTTAACCTTACTTTGTCCCTGGAATTTAGAGCCTAAGGGCTGGGCTTTTTTTTGGTGATTGTGTTAGTTGTTCTGAGCTGTTTGGATCCGTTATCGTGAAATATTATATTATTTAGGTATCGAATGTATCAATGAAAATTTTCCTTCAACAGCTTCTCAACGTTGACGAACAAAATCAACTCATCGAAGTGAATGCATGGTTGAAATATGTATGTGAAGGATTATATCGACTTTTTTCCATTTACAACTCGATGGATTCTACTTTCTCCTACCCAAGATGCTTTTTCCAGTATACATAGTAGCATCGTACCAGCCACCTTCCTGCATAGGACATCCAGTTTTACAGATGACCATTGACCGTCTCGTTCACTTATTTTTTGGTACTTATATGACGAGCATGGTGGTTGCTTGGCCACCAGAACTCCATGATTAACAGTATTCTACAAAAACGTAGAGGGAAATAACAGTGGTTTACCATCGGCATAGAACGGGGTACGAACTAGCTAAACTGTGGGTCTGGGATGGACCGTTTTAGGGATGGGAATACTAGGGTTCATCGTGGATGAATGTCTATGGGATATTCCTAAAAATGACGTAAGGAGTCCAGACTATTACTTTTCGCCTGTGATTTCGCCTGTAGTTTACAGCTCACTATTCCCAGATCTTCGACCTTTAGAGTCTACAACCGTTCATTAGGTGCTGAAAGCATCTTTCACTTTAGGAGTACTGTAATGGTACGGTATAGTCGATTTTTTGATGGAAGAATATGACCCTTTCAGACATGGAATGATTACCGTTTACGTTGGCGTCCAATAGTTCATGATAATATTTCGTCATTACGATTCCCTACTGATGAGCAACAAATCTGGTTACCTGATATTTTACTCTATAACAGGTAAGCCATCTATTATTTGGGAGATTGACTTGTTTTTGAATGTTCACCCAAATATTTGGTGATCTGTGGCTGTATCTGATAGGGTAGTTAGAATAGGAATCTTAGTGCTGATAAAACCGGTACAAACTCAGTCGGTACTGCGAGATCGTTTGAACGGAATACCATGGTTACAGTGACTTTCCTGCTGTTATAGTGGCTGTTACGAAGCAGTAAAGTCGTGGGTTGAAGAAGATTGTCTTCTAAAAACGTGTAGAACGGGAGGCGGTAGCTTGGCGCAGTCTCCAGCATCGCGACACCCATTCGATGCGGCTTCTTAGCTGGACAACTCGTCCACGCGATTCACCCTTTTGACCAGGGTATGGGTATGTTCAGGGTGTCCCAAAATTATTGGCGCCGATTTATAGCAATATATTTCAAACTTCTCGGCTGCGAGAGACGATGGAATCTCTATGCACGTTAG
>UZAF01016355.1:6486-38400 GCA_900617895.1 Haemonchus placei | reverse complement strand
TATTACAAAAATCCCAAGGAAATTCATAATGCCCTTCCACCTCTCGCCATCAATGATTGCATGTGGCATTGAATGAGCCTCCTCCATCTGAAAGATATTGGGAGCTCCACATCAGTAGCCATGCATATTGCAGGAGAACCTTCTTATGCAACTAATTGATAACAGGTAATGTGAATTTGATATATTAATTTTACCTGAAAAATTCCTGAATTTTGGCGCCTATAATTTTGGGACACCCTGTACGTGCGTCCAAGGCGGCAAATCGCCCGGCGAGATTCGTAGCGGTTTGGACGGATTCGGCTACTTTTATTGGGCCGTATGTCGTTTGGCGCGACCCCTCCTATCGCGCCGCCCATTCGACGCGGTTTGCAAGCTGGACAACTCGTCCAGGTGATCGGGCAACCCACGGATCTACAAGCATTCTGCCTACTTGCACCGATTAGCATGATCAAAAGGTTGAATTACCTGGAGAGTTGTCCAGTTCGGAAATCGCGTTGAATGGGGGCGTGATGGGAGGGACCGCCCCTAACGACCACCTCCCTTTTTATTGGGCACAAACTCGAAGTAGAGTAGCGTCAGCCGATTCTACCATTCTATACGACTTCAAATTTGGGCCCCAGTGATAGGCGCTAAAGTCGTTCAAATCGTCGCGAGTTTCGCCGCACAATTTGCCGCGCGCATCCTCGGACGCACGTCAAAGGCTCTAATTGTAAAAGCATCAAAAGATGCTGTAGAGCTACCTGGAAATCGTGGTACGTCTAACTCAAAGAAACAAACAGTCTCTCGCTAGTAGCAGTATGACGGCTGTAATCTCCTTCTTACTCCGGTCCATCCATCTGCCTCCTTCGAGTGTATGTCGACTGGCACGATCCTTCCCAGTTCGACACGGTTTGCGAGATGGACAACTCGTCCAAGCACCATGAAAAAACCAACTAGATGATGTAGAAGGGCAGAATTCAAGCGGATCTGCAATTCAGCGCCTAATAGCAGTCGCGACATCGGTCTGGCTTCTATCAACTGGAGAGGCAGTGGGTTGCCCGATCACCTGGACGAGTTGTCTAGCTAGCAAACCGCGTCGAATGGGCGGCGCGATGGGAGGGGTCGCGCCAAACGACCCGCTTCCCGCCTTCTTTCAATCCAAATCAAAACCCCCTGCATTTCCTGCCAACCGGCCTGTAGCTTGCTTGTAACAGTTTCTGTTTCTCTGTCCATTTACTTGTATAGTCTTATTTTCTGTCAAGTACCATCAACTCGGTTGCTTATTGTTTGTTGTTATGGGGCCTGATAATGGGCATTTTCAAAAGATGTTCAAATTTCAGTGCAAACGAGGACTTCGACTCGTCATGCCGCAGCAATTTAGTAGTCTACAGTACTGGAGAAATCAATTGGATCCCACCTGGGATATTCAAGATCAGTTGCAAGATGGACATAACAATGTTTCCATTCGATGAGCAGGTAATCGATAAATTATTTCGGTGAGAGTGGGCAAGTGGGGGGGGGGGGGGGGGGTACGCCTTTTCTAACACTGAGCGCTGGGAAAGGAAAGAGTAGGTTACGCATATTGTGCTATATTCCACGAGAGCTGACTAGAAAGCTAACTAAAGCATAACACGTGACGAGAGGCTCAACCCAGACAACCAGCTAATGATAAGATATGGCGCAGCGAGTCAACTAACTAAGCCTGTTCATAAGGCACGGCAGGCTATGAGACAACTATCTACACATTGCTGGCTATTGTGGAAGTTTCTTTGATCCCAGTCAATATAATAAACAGTTCAATCACCGTAGTTATTGGTTATATGACTTATATAGACCTGTTCACTGAAGTTCGGCTCATGGACGTATCATGGCTTCGCGTTGGATCTCCTGATTGACACATCAAATAAAGGTTTTCATTGGACTTTTCTCGAATCAGTTGGTTGTATTTACTATGGGGCACTTTCTTGTTTCCGATGAACAGTGTTGTTCTAACTTATATTTCAGTACTTAGTTTAGAACCACCAATAGACACATCTACATACATAGCTAATGGCGAATGGGATTTAATTGGTACTTCAGCCAAGAGAGAAGTGTCATTCTACAAATGTTGTCCGGAACCTTATCCAACTCTCAAGTAGGCACTACTAGTCTTTACTACAGACTTGAGTAATCGTAATGAAGCTCTGACAAATGGAAATTTCAGTTTCCATCTATATTTGAAGCGCAAGTCATTTTATCATATCTTCAACATTATCGTTCCATCGATGCTGATTTCTGGCATGACATTGCTCGGCTTCTGTCTGCCACCGCACGACATGAGCGAGAAAATTGGTTTCCGTAAGTTACTAGCAATTAGTGTTACCATTACTTCATTGCTCTCCAGTAATTTTCTTTTTTTATTCTTCGTGGTCACTTCCGTAAAACCATCAATACTGCTGTAGGAATCACCAATAGGTCTTATTGGGCCTATGACTTCATACATAGTACAACAACAGATTATACAGGTTTCTCAAATAGANCTTCTGTCTGCCACCGCACGACATGAGCGAGAAAATTGGTTTCCGTAAGTTACTACCAATTAGTGTTACCATTACTTCATTGCTCTCCAGTAATTCTCTTTTTTTATTCTTCGTGGTCACTTCCGTAAAATCATCAATACTGCTGTAGGAATCACCAATAAGTCTTATTGGGCCTATGACTTCATACATAGTACAACAACAGATTATACAGGTTTCTCAAATAGAAGGAACACTGAACCTTCACGGGCATTTTGTCATGCAAACAATTCACCCAAATAAGTTAGTGGGAAACCCGACGGGGATGGCAGTGTTGTTACTGCACCACTGAAACCATGGATCTGGTAGTTTTTCCTGTTCTTCGATGCTTTGGATCTCCAAGCGTTACCTCTGAAGTTGCGAAAGATCATCACTTTTTCTCTGAAGCCCCTAAGAATACTAATCATCTGCAGTGCTGCGAAAAAATTAATGATCTATTCGGAGGTTAAAGACAACCACGCTGTCATACGGGCAGAAGTGTACATTTGTTGTCTTCTGTAGGGTGTTTCTATATATAATGAAAAATGGGACTATATATTACTCCATCTTTACAGAGACAACTATCTTATTGTCCGTTTGTTTCTTTTTGACGATTTTATCAGAAATGACTCCGACAACTTCGGAATCAATTCCGCTACTAGGTAAGACGCCTTTAGGTTCATATGTTAATTTGTTTATTTTGATGATAAATGATTATAATTTCTTCTGATTTCTGGATTCTCTACTACTCGGAGAACACGTAATTATATTTCTATTCCTGATCACATTCGCAGGAGTTAGGCATTGTCTCAAGCGTTCTTTTTTGAGCTGTTCCATGGTGCACCGATTTCATTCCATTCAATAATACTGCCTAATCCTCACCACTTCGAGCATTCATTTGCTAGTAGTGTTCTCATTTTCGTGATCTTTTTCAGGTGTGTTTTTCTCATCGGTAACCCTAATTGTTGCCATGTCCACAACGTTCACTGTCTGTGTACTGAATCTCCGCTATCGACAATATGCAAATCATAAGTTTCCTCCGATGGTCTGATTATTGGTTGTTTTATAAATAAAAGCACCTTATTTTAACAATATATTTCAGATCCGCTTCATTTTTCTGCAATTCATACCGTGGATTATGCTCATGAAACGTCCAGGATATCGGTTTTCGTGTGCCAAAGCGCTCGATGAACAGAAGCTTGAAGAGTCGACATCATGTGTACAGGTTTGCTAAGTCGAATAAAGTCAATACGTGGATAATCTTTTGTTGTAATGAGTACTATCCTTCGCAATCACTACTGACCAATCGATACATGCCCTAAATGTGCATGCGCTACTCTGGGTATGGTCTTAACATAAATTTGGAAACAGCCGAACGCTATTGTTACTATTATAACTTCAAACAGCGCTCTCCATTTTTCCTTTTTTTGATAGGTCACCGTCTCGAGAGCTGTTACTTGATATAATTAATAATATGTTCTTCTTTCTTGATGACGTTTTCATCACATCCGCTTTACAATCACCCCTGCCAATTTGCCAATTTTGCTTGGCATCCGTATATGATGCGTAACCCCTCACTCATAAACTACCCCAAATCTACTAGCAATAGCAAAGGAAAACATGTGCACTGTGTTACCTTTATGACCCAGAACAAGCCTGCTTTGCGAGCAGTTCCAAGCTGTGTTCAATCCGCTACTATCCCTTTAAGCCGGTTTAGCTCTAACCTAAAAACCTTGTTTCTTAAGGGATACTGTTTCCAAATTACCATTTTCAAACAATTTCAGTGCGCTTCACGCAACTGGAGTGAACAGCTATTGGAGCGATGTGAAGAGGAAGGTGTTGACAGCATTGAGAAAGTAATGCAGACAACGTTGGAACAGTTACCTGGCGAAAAGCTCGAGTTAACACGAAAAGTCGGAGAGGTGAGGCACCGACTTCTTCTCATCTTTGAGAGGTGCCTACATGTAGATCAGGTGGTCACCAAGTTAAGGTAATGAAATAATGAAATAATAACTTCAAATGAAAATGCAGTCCTAGAGTCAAAAGGAGATGGAATGATCTCATATTGCCTTTATGTTTTAAGGGTCTGTTTGTTCATCGAAAATGTGAGAGCACGAAGAAACATCTGGCAGAACGTTGTGAGAAATATGTGAACACGATCATGAAACAGTATTCTGCAGAAGGTATCATAGTCAGCCCTACGACAAATAATACTAGAAGCGACAGGGCGCATTCATAGTACTGAGGTACTACGAATGCGTCCACTTCTGCTGCTATCGCGTACACTTTAGTATTGGTAATAGCTATATTGTATTCGGTGAACGAATTGTGAGAGAGGAGTCAGATCATTTTTGCGTTGCTGTGGGTATACTTTTAGTAAATGAAAGGTGTTGGTATAGAGACATCATGGCCTCGNGAGACAGGGTAATCGCGTGAAGCGATAGTAACCGGTCCAGTCAAGGCCTTTCGTTTTTAATGAGTTCTACTAGTAAGGTAGGGATGGATCAGTCGTGTCTAGCCAGACGCCTGACAATAGGAGCGGGGTCCTGGTTTCGGGCGTCTCCGTACCCATACCGAAATGAAAGGACGATATTCTGAAAAATGTGCGTAGTAGCAGTAGCTGTCAGTCGCTTTCTCCTACAAATCTTTGGATAGTTCGTGAATAGGGATAGACACGGAGAATTATTTGGATAGATTTACTCATCTTTGGAACTGATTCCAGGTCCTTCCCCCAAATGGCATTCCCAAATTGTCATGCTTGATTTTTTTGTGGCCATTTCAAATCAACTTCGTAACATCCGAAAGTGCCTTGATAGAAACGTTGCTGAGCGAGAGAATTTGGTGAGTTTTAGGTGTGAAATGAATCGGCTAAGAGGTCGAAAAACTGCAAGTTTTACTGGAATAATTTCCAGTTTAGAATAAGTATGAGAGTCATTTCTGTTGCCATAAATGCTTTCGAGACTACAACAGGAAATTTGCGAAAAGGTTCTTAGCCGGAAGAAGTTTATCCCAATGATTTCAGGAGGATTGGAAATTTGCTGCCATGGCGCTAGATCGTCTATGTTTAGTTATGTTTGGTACTTTATTATTTGCATGTGTTTTCGCCGTATTTTTTGTCCATCCCAATTATGATCTTATCAATGTTTCTTAGCTGAATTTTCTCTTCACAATCAGTAACTTTTCCAATAAATTTGATTTGCAAGTTCCGAGTCATTTCCATTGTATACAAGGTGAAGATAGTGTGGTTGAAAGGGGAATTTTTAACGAGTAAGCTCAGATTGAATCTCATATTTCCATCCAAGGCCCTGTTGATCTGAGATACCACTGTATTTCCAGGCATGTGGCGGAATACATTTGTGATTCCGAGTACAATTTGATGCATAGCGCTCGCCTAGTACCTCTGTGAATGATTTTCACTACCCCTTTCCCTCCATTTAGTTCCTGATCTAGTCGGTCATGTATCATTGTTTTCAATGAGTTCTTCGCAAATGTCTAGCTTTAATGTTTTGTAATGTAAAGGGAAGTGAAAAACAATATAACTTAATGAGTCGAATTAAAAGTAGTATAGAAAGAAGTATTTCATTGGAACTTGCGATTTCGTGGTACTCCGTGCCCAGATGCTGGAGAAGTTGAAGATGTGGGTTTTTTCTGACAATTTTTTCTTAGCAGGACCAACCATTGAACAGGACTTTATATGAGTAGCATTAAGGTTTTCCAACGGGATGTGATCAAAAGTCATCATACGGAATGGAAGACAATGAAACGGTGGAAGGGGGGCGACGACAACGTGGTAGAAGCTTCAAAAGCGAAATGTAGGTGAAACTGATTTGCTTGGCTGTGAAGTTTTTCTTTCTTTTGTTCATTTTTTCCTTACCCTTTCCTTTAGATTTCTGAGTTGGAAAGTTCTCTACGAGCTAAGTGCCGATTTTCTGACCGAATGAATCTATAATGGTAGTTTATCCCTTTCTTTGACTCTTTCATGTGTAGTTTCGATAGAGAATGTTCGCGGTTGGCGGAAACTGTATAGTGTATTTCTCCGAGATTCGCCATCATCACCAGCTCGGCCAGTTATTCTAAAAGCTCTCTAACTCTTGTTTTCCGAATTTTCCTGGAAGGCCAGGCTCACCCATTGTTGTCGGCATGTTTTGTTCATGTGTGTATTGTCCTACTGCACCGGATTCACCTCGTGGCCCAACTTCACCTGCCTTACCAGGAGGAGAATTGCCGCGTTTTGCTGCTGCTTCTGTGCTGATAATTTTTCACAGAAAGTCTGATGGGCCGACCTGCGAGCCATGCAAATTCAGGCTGTGTATTCGTTGCGTGCATTGGTATCAGTACCGTCTCCATCAGAGAGGCCTGGTTGGTCATCGTTTTCCATCGTTTCCTGGTTGCCTTATNCCAGTTATTCTAAAAGCTCTCTAACTCTTGTTTTCCGAATTTTCCGGGAAGGCCAGGCTCACCCATTGTTGTCGGCATGTTTTGTTCATGTGTGCATTGTCCTACTGCATCGGATTCACCTCGTGGCCCAACTTCACCTGCCTTACCAGGAGGAGAATTGCCGCGTTTTGCTGCTGCTTCTGTGCTGATAATTTTTCACAGAAAGTCTGATGGGCCGACCTGCGAGCCATGCAAATTCAGCTGTGTATTCGTTGCGTGCATTGGTATCAGTACCGTCTCCATCAGAGAGGCCTGGTTGGTCATCGTTTTCCATCGTTTCCTGGTTGCCTTATGAACCATGAAGTTGGTTGGAGTGGATGTCATGCCATTGTTTGAAATTGTTGTAGTTTCCATCCCATCCCCATCATAGGTGGTCTGGAACAGGGCAGAATTCGCAACATTTTGATTGATCTGTATCTATCCAGATCGAGAAGAATAGGTACCGAATTTTGTCTGAAATTATCTTTCACCGCCGCTTTTCAAAAAGTTATTAAGGTGATGCGATGAAATTATGCTGCGAAGTGATCGATATTTTCCGGTTAACGGATGGTTGTCAGCATTGACATTCTACACGACGAGATGACTATCTGAGACAACCGGCTAACAGGCATGGCGCGAGGCGAGGCAACTAACTAGGGGTAACCGAGCGGGTATGAACCGTCATTGTTCACCCCATTGTTTCAAAGATACAATGATCCCGCACTATTCAACATTTGATGACGCGTATAAGTAATATAACCAAAAATTATTCCAAAAATGCGTACCTACATGCCGATAGCTCCTACCTAAATGTGCCTTGCCTCTATAATTTTTTGACAATGATCTTTCTTTCATTGTTCGTTAAAAACTGTACAGTACCCGCATTCTAATTTTGGAGTTATCTCGAAAGCATGGTGAGCGAACTTTTGAATGGCGTCAAAGCAGAACTAAAAAATTTGTTCGGAATACTGATGGTGAGATAGATTACAGTACCATTTGGAAATCCAGTTCACAGAGACGTGTCAGCAACACTCACAATTAGTGCTTTATGAGTAGTAATGTTACAGGTTCCACTGCACTCTCATTCTTCTTTCTCAATCTTATCTCGGCAAGACCGACCTGTTTCGGTCTCGAAGGCCGCATAAAACCCGTCCCGGAACTACTTTGTTCTTCAGTCTGCTTTTAGTGTTTCTTACAACAGTGCTTTGGACGATTCACAACTTCTGTGTCGGACCTAATAATTACCACAACTTATGGGTCGTTATTTGGGTGGTTTCATTGTGAACGACTTCTTTTATTGACCACTATCGTCGAGAGAAATAATGATCACCCACAAGAATTCTACCGTTCAAATTTATGCCTTTCTAATTTAACTGACATTATAGAAGTTGGGAGCTCGTGTTGAGACCAAGTGAGACCGTTCGTATGCTTGTCATGTTTTCCCCCTCTATGCTGGAAGAGGCCCTTCAGCTTGCAGATTATGCGGTCCTCTGGCCAAGTCCAATACAAAGATCGTACTCTCATCGTTGCCTATACAGGCATAAGCCTCTGCTTGTTGGTGGCGATCTGGTTATCTTTCAGTATTTTTGCCGACGCCAGTAAGTTCCAATCCGAAGTGGAGGAAGATCTCAGGAAGTTCAGGGTAAACACTGATTCTTTGCTAGTGTTTCTACTTTGTTCTGTACAAAATCTGGTGGGCTGATTTCTTTTCAGATTGATGCCAACGACCTCTGGTTGGAACTGCGGAAAACTCGAACCGGAGATTCATCATTTTGGACATGGCGCAGAACAAGAAGGCAAGCATCCTATGTGTTGTCTGGAGAAACTTCCACATCCCAGTGCTCCTGCGCGCCAATGTCGCAGTGTCCTCCAGGCCCTCCTGGGCAACCAGGACCTGATGGCTTTCCTGGTGAACCTGGTCTACCAGGGATTGATGGAGAACCTGGACGAAGTGGAAGCGCTTTCCTTTCAGGCGCCGACAGCAGCTGCATCAAATGCCCTGCTGGTCCACCAGGATCTCCCGGAGAGACAGGACCACCTGGTCCAGCTGGTAGTCCTGGTGCGCCTGGAATTCCTGGTGATGGTGCTGCTGCAGCACCACCTGGTCCACCGGGACCTCCTGGGCCAGAAGGCTCACCTGGCAACTCCGGATCTCCAGGTCTACCTGGTACACCTGGAAACGATGGGCAAAGAATCCAGAGTTTGGCGGGGCCGCCTGGGCCAATAGGCCCGCCTGGTACTCCTGGACTTCCTGGCCTTGACGCACCGTTTTCAGCTCCTGCACCTGCAGGTCCTCCGGGACCACCTGGATCTCCTGGAAAACCGGGTATTCCGGGATTGAATGGTGTGCCGGGTAATGTCGGATTAGCTGGCGCTCCTGGGAACGATGCGTCTTACTGTCCATGTCCCGAACGGGCGAGGCAACAAGAACATCCAGAGGCGCCAAGAAATACTAATGAAATTCACACCTTCGTGGCGCAGACACAACCGAAACCGCCTCCTTCATTGAGCGAGGCTACAAAGGAGTCCATCCGAGGGGAAGCGTTTATTTTGAAATTTGACCAAAACCATTAAATAGTTTTTGTAGCGTTAAGGTATTGATGGAGATTGTTTAGTTGCGGAGTAGTGTATATATGGTTGTTTAGCTCTTTGAAATGAATATTTTCTGAGAATCTGGAAACTTTTCGTTCTTGTATGAGTCTTACACTCAACTTATGGATGGAAAAACGAATCTTATTACTGTACAGTTGACAAGAAACAGTGTTAGACTGTTCCCCTACGAGATCCGGTAACACCGCCTCTTCTTTCACAAGTGGTGATTTGTGCGGAAGTGTGAAGTTCTATAGTACTTTTAAGCGTCTTAAGACGTCATGGTAAACACGGTGCTACAAAATACTTTTGTCAGTGCACGTGCCAGACTTTATATCCGCGCGGCATGCCGCGCTCGTCACGCCCGGCGCGTGTCGTAAGAGTTCAATGGTGGCTTTCAGACTTAACGATTCAACCGACATCCGTCAGTTCGTCGCGTGCGTCGGGCAACGGGGATTCTAGACAGGTGTTGAGAGCGCTGATACCTATCGGTACCGCAAGACAGGAATGACGAACCGCCGTCGCTGCACGCACGCGATGAAGGGATGTTTGAATCGTTGAAGTCCGAAAGCAACCAATGGGTGTTTATTTTCATTGCAGTTTGATGTCGCAAGAAAACTGTCAAAGATTTGTTGCGATATGTCCACGTTCTTGCCAATTGGGCTGATATATCGCTACCCTGAAAAAAGGGTGGTTGGAGAGCACAATGTCCAGGTTGGCGAGGTTATCCATCATTTTTGAGAAGAAGTGATAATTATAAACTACATTTATTTTATGGTTCGTGTGCTGAAATGCCCAGTTACAGGAGCAGTGAGGAATACTGCAGAGATTGGATGACAGGGACCATGCTAGGATTGATCTTGTCCACGAATTTTCCTTTGATCCCATTCCTTATCTTGCATAATGGAGTAGGACTGTATAGCAACCATGTTAAGAAAACTATGGCAGCCCACGATTTTCCAATGCGTATATTCGGGTGGAGATTTTGAGCTAGTCTGATTTTTGAATTCATTGCTTCGTTAGAAATCTCCTTTGAGGCTTAAGGCCTCGGTAGCGATGAATAAGCATAGTTGAGAATGACCATAGAGGCGAAATAATGTGTATCTAACTTCTCGATTTCGGTCTATATTTTCTCCGGATCGAATCCTACAAAAAAGAATGTCTATAGACTGCAGCCGGTTGCTGTCGTTAGCTGATAGGCTGTCACAAACGGTTCTTTTTCACAGAGGTAGGGCGGGGGACGGTGAAGTCGTGCGTCCGAGGGCGCGCGCGGCAAATCGCGCTGCGAAGTTCATACCTATTCTAACGACTTTAGCGCCTATTATTTGGGTCCAATTTTGAAGAACAGTAGGATAGTAGGGTCAGCTGACTTTAATAATCTACCCTACTTCAAATTTGGGCCCCAATGATAAGCGCCGCAGTCGTCCAAATTCGCCACGAACTTCTCCGCGCAATTTGCCGCGCGCGCCCTCGGACGCAGGACTTGACACACACACCCACATAGGGCAGCAATGGATTCGCTGTGAACGCAGTCCTTTTTTGCTAGGATCTTTGACCATAACTGAATTACATCGTTTACTAAATACTGAGCAATAGCCCACGAAATCAGCGAGTTTTTGAATTTTACGAGCATTGGCATAGTGCACAACTTGGCAAGGTTTTTCTCAGAATATTTTAATAACACAAATCTCTTTCTGCACAGTGAATTGTATTCCAGGTATTCTGAGAATTCCGAAAAAAACTAAATGAGAAAATACCGCTGATCGAGCCCTTCGCTTTGTTGCTTTTAAACATTCTTTGGGCACACAATGGAGTTATCTAAGAGTTACTGTCTAATAATTTTTTAAATACCGTGTGCATGGCGGGTTCTGAAGGAACAAGCTGAACCGTACGATGGGTTTGTGACAGCTTATTGTTTCTATTGATATCGGGCCTGATTCCAATGATATTCATGCTTGGTTTTCACTCGTATCGCAAGCTTTGTTTATATATGGCGATAGCATTCCAAACGCATGATGCCCCTCGAGAACGTCGTCGCACTTCACTGGACCAATTTGGTGCTCACTTTCCTGATAGTTATCGCTTTCACTCACATCCATATCAGGTCAATATTTTTGGTACTGTTTTTTCTAATCATTTTTACTAGTATTTGCCGCAGCAGTTTTGAAAATTTATCCATGGAATACCAAAAGAAAAAGCATACTATCGCATCTGAACTTTGAACAAGTATAGTGACTAAGTGGTTCGCATTTCTCTTTCTATAATCCCAATATGTGCAGCGCAATTCACGTCCATCCAAATTGCTAAAATGTCATAACCCTATAATTGATTTATGCAGCAAGAACTTGCCCATACTTGCTTCAGCCATACTTCCTATAGATTTCGTGTAGAGGCTAAAAATATGAAGACTCCAGCACTGATCAGTTGCTCTCAAATTCGTAGTGGTTTTTATAGCGTCTTTTGCTTACACATCGACATGCGGGATCGAAACTGGTACCAATTTGTAGTCTTTGGAGTAGTGCAAGGGTTGGTAACTCTAAGCATAGATCCTAGATGTGATCCCTGTAACTTATTATGGTGTTTGCACTACTTGTGAACATTGATTCCAATGCTTCCGATTTTCCTCTGTTCAGAATAGCTGAAGTGGAAAGTCGGTGTCGATCTCAAGAGGTGAACGAGCCTGCGGCAAAAGAGAACGGCAATGACCGACAGAAACGTCAGATTAGTCTGATCAATGCAACCAGGAATGGAAACCATCTCTGGATGTCCTCAATGTCTCGAATCAAGGTTCAGATAATTCAATGAATCTTCCTGTCCTGACTTACCGAAACGTCCTAGCCTCCATGACTGTTCAAATAGTAATTTCTATTAGAAACGCTATTTGTAAGTTTTTCATAGTTATACCATGTATGTAAGGTGAATCGGCACTGGATGCGAACGCTTTTCAGAAAAACAAGGTATTCTCTTTTTTTTCTGCCGCCTATGTCGCGCTTACGGCCTGTATTGAAATCTCACAAAGATCTTCTATTTCATCAAAAGGTTGCTCAGGGCCTACAAACCTCTCGAAAATGTTCTGACTTTCTTAGTGGAAGTCGTTTTGTCTGTCTATGTTGTACAGCCTTTGTAGGTGTTACATATGTAGGTGTTACGTATCTATTGATCTCGGTCAGTCAGCAAAATGTTTTTGACTTGTCCCAATTCAGGCTGGAGGATTAGTTGAAAAATGTCTGGATCTACACCAATACTGTACCAGTATTGACAGCTCCGACCGAGGTCCTCCTGGGCCGCCGGGACCCCGAGGTCCACCTGGGTGAGGCGACAGAAATATTTCTTGCATTTACAGTTGCGTTTACTATGCACGCGAAGTACTACGTTTCAGAACCCAGCCGAAACGCTCTGAGCTGTTTACTAGTTTTTGTTTGATCAGTTCTACCGTTAATTACTAGACTGTTTTCTATATTTCATTCTGTCCATGTATTTTATAGAAAAACTGGCTCCCCTGGCCCTGTTGGGCGTCCGGGTCTGATGGGCGTGCCAGGCCTACCTGGACCACGAGGTAAAATCCCTAGCCTAATAACGAACAGTGGAAGAATCTTAGAAATTTTTCTAGGGCCGCCAGGTCCTCCAGGTCAGGATGCTGTATGCCAAGAATGCCTTGTAAATGAGGAGTTTCTCATGCAGAAGTCTATGGATTGTCCCAAAGTAAGTTTTAGTTGCCCATTCTCGTGAAATTTTGGAATAGGATTCTCCTAAATTACGACTTCTTGTTCAGGTTGAAGAAGTGAAGTGCTCAGAGAAGACGTCTGTGGATAATATGATAGGTCCGAAGCTGATAGATCGAGCTCTACCATCGATAGTAGCACAGGTATAGCTGTGTATATGCACATCTCCATACGAACTGAGGCTTAAAGTAGTGTGTAGCGTACATTTTATGAACGGGTCAGTAAGTCAATCAACAAGGTAACTTTGCTGCGTAGAATTACTGCAGAACACATCCTAACAATTCCCTCCAGTGAGCCTGAATCTAGGCTCATGACTGTTGTTCAGTAAAACCCATTGCAGTAAACAAAAAAGTTCGCGCTCTGTTAGCGAGTGGGTATTCTCGTTATAACGGCAATTCCTTCAAAGTCCCAATTATAGTCTAGGAACAAGTCCAAACAGTGCCTTGAAATGAGTTCAACTGTATTTCAGATGATTCTGAATAACTCAGATATAGAAACGTGCTTGAAAGTCTGCATGGGTAACATGACTACTGAACTGGAACAAGAACTAGAAACATCTACCGAATCCGCTTACATCCAAGGAGCAACTGCAAGTTAGCATTTTCAGTTGTTAGCCGTGCGGACTTTTCCGTATCAGTAAATATTGTAGCTCTAGACAAGTAAGAATTGCTTCAGATTGTAAACTGCAATCGGTCGGTAAGCCCGTGTTCCATTCACATACTACAACGTATTACGGTAGCTGGATGCGGGACGCCTATCCAAGAACAGGAGATGTATGTAATGTAATATAGTAAATGTTCTTTATACAAATTTACGACCATGTGCAAGTTTTCAGGATATGCTGAAGCGTTACCTAGTTAATCACTTCCAAGGGATCGAAGTCGTCGAGTTTCGTACGGAGGCGGATCTCCGGCGCGAACACGTTAGCAATGTGTAGGTTATTCGGCCACCTTTCTAGCCTCCACTGATTTTACTTTAGTTTTCCCAAATCGATTTCTCAAGAAGTAGACTTTCACATACGCCCTATCTCCAATTGACAGTAATAGCTGGTGACTGATCTGGTCACTATACTTTATCCGGTTTTGTTCGGATCCACTCGATTCTGTCCCGTACTGATCCTGCATTTTGAGTGTAGTAGTGGTAGCGCTTTGGCCACAGGCTGGGCATCGGTCGTGCTCAGTCTATGGATTGAGTGCCGCAGTTGCCAGTCAAGTTTGTTTCACTATTTCTGACTTTTTGGTGCCAGACATTTCCATGAGCTTTTCGAAGACTTGCCTCTACACTGGTTAATTCCCTTGCACTTGAAATGCTCTGAAAGATATTGATGGCAGTCAAAGGCTTCGCATGCCCTGAAAGAGAGCGATAAGCATAAAGCATTTACCCTTAACCCGTTATTCTATGCGTTGTGGTCACTAATATATACTTGTAATATTTACTTGTGTGCACAATCATTCCACTTATTATTGTAATCTAGTTACCGTCTTCCGTATGTTTACGATGGCACGAACCACATGTTGTTCAATGGTTCGCTATTCTTTCATCGAGCCGGTTTTCCAAGGATAGGTAAGTTTGAGTTGACTACAGGACGCTACGATGAGATCGAAATTCCTGGAGCCGCTTATCACGGTAACAATGTCAGTTCTTGACTGGGTATTGATTTGATAAAACCTGTAATTTTTCGAACCTAAAAAAGTTCTTTCTAGTATCTTTTTAACAAATCATTGAACTACTTCGATCTGGCCATCGACGAAAATGCGCTCTGGGTCCTATACCACTATGAGAAAGAGAAGTTTCTCAGCGTAGCTAAGGTGAGCTACTTGTTTCGGCATCGCAAACCCTTCGGAAAAGTGCTTTCTCTTTCATTTTTCGACAATCACCGGACTGCTTTGGTCAAACTGTGGCGAAAGCTTTCATGCCACTGTCCATCGAATGGCACCACTCGCCAGAACCATATCATATTTCTATTTCCGACATACAGCTTAAGGAATTCCTAAAATCATCTAAGTCTAACCTCCGCTGGTCGTTCTCGTAGATACTTATCCCATTTTGATTAATCGTTAATGCGTCGAAGGAATTCGATATAGCACATCCTCTCATTCCTGCAAAATCGATGGTTTTCCATGCGTTAAGCCATTGGCATGTTAGGGCTAGAAACAAGTTCATGGTTGTGAAATATTTGTTTTTTCTCTATTATTTCTCCTCATTCTTGTGGAATCCAAGCAGTAAGTATCGGAGCACTTGAGGTAGTACCTGCCAGCTTGGTGGAATAGTTGGTTATTCAGTACGATTGGGAGTTTCACTTCAAGCGTCGTATAGTTGTACGTAACCATTATAAAAGTTTCGATTTTAGGTTGATATCAATAACCTGACGATTTACGAGATCCACAATTTGACGCTGATCAATCACACACAAATCGCTAATGGAATTGTAATATGTGGAGTGCTGTACACGGTGAGTTACTTTATCTGCGAAAGGAATAGCCTCATAGGAGCCTTTATCATCGTCAACGGCATTCTATGAAAGTTTGAAAAGTTCTTGAGCCCGTGCCCTTGTTGATTTACATTTATCCACTGCTCTGTGACCATCATCATAAGAATGGAAGGGTTGTAAAAGTTCTTTTGTAATTGTTATTGCTTACAGATCGAAGATACCCATGCACAGCGGTCGTACATTTCAACTGGATATGACTTCTATCGGCTCCAGTACTCTAAGCCAAATATCAGATGGATTAATCTGTATCGTAATGCTAATATGATATCGTATAATCCGTATGATAAGCGAATTTATGTCTATGATCACGGTTATCTGCTCACTGTACCGGCTCACATACAGTGGACGTCGAAATGACAAAAACACTCTTTCAGAATCGCATTTATTTTTGTATTCATGAGCTTTCCGATTAATGTATGTGATGAGCTTTATTTGTTAAGTTATAACATAAACTTTGGCTGAGTTTTTTCAGTGCTTTGTCGACAGTGTGTTATACATCACATTCCTTCTATTTATCCTTTCCTAGCTACAGTCTTTCTTCTTCATGAGTACAGTATATGTGCGAAGAGGCTTGGATCGACTCCAGTGAATCGATTATGTTCTTCAACGATCATTCGGTAAAAATGTGGACAGAAGAGAAGCAGACGGGATGGGAGTGAAAGTTCTATCCTCCTGAGCAGTCTCAGCTAGCCTCTTATGCTCTTACAGGTGAGGTAAATGTTCACAAATTAATGAGGGAATCCGAAAACTCATAGATTTATGTTAAAGAGATATCCCAAAAGATCAGCTAAACAAGCAACGCTTTGAAATTTCGAGTGACGGCAAGGTGGAGCAGTTGTGAATTCGCGTGGAATTCACTTTTTATCAACTCACCTCGGGCAGTTTTCGCTTTGAACCTCCTTTATTTGAGCAATTAAGCAGCGATATCAGTGAATTTTAATGCCTTAGTCCATTCCGAGTTGTTCTTGCCGCTGCTTATCATCTGATAAGGATCGTTCCATCACCACCCAACAATTGATGAAATTTCTTGTTGTCATAGTCCTCGCCCTCATTCCATGGTCCTCCTCCTCAAAAGATGATNTACTCACCGAAATCGTTGACAGCTTGCTGAAATCAAACCGAACAGAGCGTTATGGAGAGCCCGAGCATAAGGACATAAGTAGCGATAAGTTCGCTATGGAGATAGATGCAGCCGACTTGCACAAAGTAGAAACCATCGCTCGCACAGCTGGCTTCGTCATTGACGGCAGAGTGAGTGCAATTATAATTTTATGACATAGATTATATAGTTCAAAATTGGTGATCCTTATTACTTCCCAAAAAAGTGTCGTACATATCTTTTTGCATTGCCATTTGCACTTTTTTCCTTTTATAAGTATGAAGTAAAAAGCGAGGTGGTGGCTATTGACTGCTTTTTGCGAAGTCAAGTTACATTCATTACATTGAGCGCTAAATTGGATGGTACGTGACAGTCTGGTGGATATTTGAGGTTATCGATATTCCTGAACAGATTGGTACTCATTAAAGATCTACACTAATGAATTATTGATTATCACGAGTAGACACTATCCGCTAACCCTGCACTAGCTTTTTACTGCTTGTGTGTCTAACCGTTGAGCATATCACAGAAGCAATAGGTAATACAAAGTAGAGTACGTGTAAGGGCTCAGAAACAGAGGTGATCAATCGGTGCTGCAGTGAGTGGGGTATTTGCAAGTAGTGACTATCTGGCGAAGGCTGATAAAGGCCAAGGAACCACAGAGAACGAGGCGAACAATCACAACAGTCGATCATCATTATATCTGCCTTTTCCTCGGTGTATATAACTAAAACTGAAAAATTGCTTAATCTTCTATCTGATCTCATTTTGTCCTTTTCAATTGTAAGAAAACACCTATGGGTGTATTATGTAAAGAAATATACGTTCAGTAGCTTTTAGGAAAACTCTGAGAGACTACGTAACAAATTTCTCGTACTGTAAATGAGGTCCTACGTCTCGGATAAAATGTTGCGTTTATTTTTCTGTTGTTCTTCACCAGATTAGGACCTTCTTGTGTAATGTCTGCCAGCAGTACTTTTGCTGAGGAAATTCCAGTTTAGTTTTCTTTTGGTTATTTTGTGGTATACAAGGGCAACCTATCTTGCTCCTCCCATTTCTGAAGATGGGATACCTCTTCATTCCTCCTATTGAACAATATTATGTAAAACCTAGCCTCCGTCCCTACTAGACGGTTAGCAAATGACTAATCTCAGGTGGTTACGTAAGCTTGAAAATCAATTGATGCCATCCGTATACGGGAAATTGAAGTGACATGAGAGTAAAAATAATCCTTCAGAACCGGACTTCGATCGTGAATCAAGATTTTTCAGCTTCAATCATTTGAGAACATCTACCTAGCCAGTAAAAGGAGTCGACACAAACGGGATACCGGTGATATTGTTCAAGAGCTGATATCGCTGAAAGAGGTAAGTCGTCTTTCAGTTTGCCTATGATTAACACACCGATCTGAACATTTCATTTTACATGAACATGCATTTTCCAATTTTATGTATGAGCTTTTCATCAGTGTGAAGCTGTTGAAGTGTTTTCTAAAATAATCTCAAAATCCAACCATCCTGCCATCTCCATCTGAACTTAGTGATTACGTGGATTTAAGGTGAAATGGGCAGAACATCTAATTCCTCTTTCTCGGGAGAAGAGAACAGTGATGTTTTCGGATCCTCTGTATGCAGAGCAGCTACGTTCGGTATGATAATTTTGCATTTGAAATTTGATTTTGGTATTTTTTTTTCACACTGTAGTAGTTACTATTCGCAATAATACTTTTGCTGAATGCTTCTCGTTTGTGCCTAGTAATCGAGCAACTGTTCGTATTTGTACTCACACTCACAGCGTTAATTTAAGTGGTCCTCAACTCCGAATATGTTCATCCCAGAAGCATGGGAGAAAGGATTCAGTGGAAAAGGAGTGACTTTGGCAGTTGTGGTACGTCAATTTTTCAACAGTCAAACTTTTGATGACGTCAACATCGCACTCGGAATTCCCTCAGCTCATCAGTTTATTGGCTACTGTTGTTAACTAATTTCTTGCTCTCTTTTTCTTGCTTTTTTTCTGTGTAATTGACTAAACATCGTTTATCTCTCGCCAACTTAATAGCCAAATACTTAAGTTAAACTTATGAGTTTCTATGCTGTCTGTGATCTGTTATTGAAGGTTTACCTTTCACGACAACACATGCGAAGAGGCGAATTCAAGTGGTTATGGTGAGCTGGTCGCCTCAGACCAGCTCGTTATGCCTTCTCCTTCAAAGACATTACCTTGGATAGCTTACATAATTGATAAATAAGGATGTTTAACAATTGAGGACGACGACATTGACTCAAACCATGAAGACTTGAAGCTACCATACGATCCAAGTATCTCCTACAGTTTCATCAAAAAGCAGCCAAGGGGAACTGATGAAACGTAAGTTAGATTTCATAGATTTCTTCGCTTTTCTGGATTTACGTTGGCGTTGGTTGTGATAAGTAATCTTAATTTCGCTGCTGGGGAAAGAATGTGCTTGCGAATACTCGACTGTCACTGAATGGGTATCCTTTTTAAGAGTTACTCATTTTTGTTCTATGAACGAAGGCGAAAGAATAGAGTCCCGGTAAAAGATCTGATTATTACAACGGCCAGTTATCCTTCACTGGTACGACCAGCCACGTTCGTCTTTGTTTCTGCTGGTCATCCCCTTCATCCATCCACACACGTATTTATAGTGAGGAACAATGGTATCACTGATCATCAAGAACGTGACCTTTCATTTTCCCATATTCTTTTTCTGAAGGAGACCCTTTTCCAGACACGGTACACGTTGTGCTGGAATCATTGCGATGACAGCAAATAACACAAAATGCGGAGTAGGTGTGGCTCATCAATCTCGACTCGGAGGTGAATTGAGATATAATTTCAATCATAGGTGTTTAGCTTTTATCAATACCGTTGTGGAATCCTCTAGAAATACATCTTTTCCTCAAGTCTATTTTGTTGCTTATTTCACTTGTGCAATAACTTGCGATTGCGGGAGTAGGTGACGTGTAATCGACAGCTCCTTATTATGCCAAGCGCTGGTACCAGTCGCCACTGTGGTAGCAGGACACTTTGTGGCATCAAAAGCACAGTTCACGACGAAAATGGTTTTTGGTATTTCACCATATTATAAATTTGAGACACCCTCTCATACGATAACTGGCGTTATCATGTCGGAAAACGGCCTAGTTAGGGTGTTATAAAGGCTCAAATATTGCCTCGTGTGTATCCTGGGACGAGTTTCACCGGCATTGCAGAGGCTGCACAGATAACAAAGGAACCCGTAAAGAAAGTTCGAATAAATTGTCATGACCAATAGCGGTAGTGGAAGGTAGTTCTGTACAGTTCTGGCTTGTTGTAGTCAGCTCCTTGCGCAATTGCAACAACTGAAATCTCGTCCGTTCTTCCACTTTATTTCCATCAAGGTAATCTCGTCCAGACTCTATTTTTCCTACTTTTGAGGAGCCCCATTTTTTTTTAGTCGATAAGCGGAAGTATAGGTTGAGAATAGTTCATTGGTAGTGAAGAAAGCGAAAAAGTTCGCCGATGGGGTACCTCAAAATTATCGTGAACTGTGCCTTTGAGGAGATTTGATCAGAAATCCGATTATCAGATTATGCCTAGAAAAACATTGCTTATTGACACTATTCTGTTTTGTTTGGGCTTTCTCTTGGGAAGTTGAAATTTACATTGAACCATTTTAATCAAAGACAATCATTTCTTTGTGTAATGTTGAATGGAAGATGAAAATGACTTTCAGGGTTGACTGTGCTTGCTGATAATCATTTCCTCAATGACGCTATTGAAGGAGATGCCCTCGCATATAAGTGAGCATATTTTTTGATAAAGTATTTTGATTATTTCCTAACTTCCATTGCAATTTCAAGAGTGTAGAGCATGTTTGTGATGGTATAGTAATTTTTGAAAAAATCTGAATCAGTTGGCTACTGTTATTTCTTCTGATGAAGCAAGTAGAAAGAGCTGATTCCGAATCTGAGCTCTTCAGAAAAGCCCGCTGATACGCGCACTCGCGGCGCAACTTCCACTTATCGATGAAGTGCCGCTTTCTTTCTCTATCCGCATGTGATCTAGCGGACATAAGTAGTAGGGAACGAACTGACAGTAAAGTAATGAAACGATCACATTCGCCTATTTTGATTTAGGAGCGATCGAATCGATATTTATTCGGTGAGCTGGGGACCAAAGGACGATGGTCGATCAGCAGAACGACCAGGTACACTGGCGCAGAAGGCCATAGAGTTTGGCGCCGTCCATGTAAGGCTACAACACCTACTCACTAATTGCCTTGGCTGAATTCTGAATCGTTTTTCCGTCAGGGGCGCAAAGGACTGGGCTCTCTGTACGTATGGGCCAGCGGGAACGGTGGACTAGAGGACGATGACTGTGCTATGGATGGATATGCTAGCAACCTGCATACGGTATCTACTACGATCTTTCGTTAAGCAATCTATATATCGATGTTCGAATTTGAATTATGAGAACATAGTTTCCAGATTACCTTTGGAGTAGCGACACCCGCTGGTATTCCTCCGTGGTATACAGAAGGTTGCAGTGCCGTAATGGCAGCCATCAGCGAAGACTCTACGATAAGTAACGGGATGGTGCGTTCGTTATGAATCTTCTGGCAGCCTTCTGATATCCTTCGCATATTGGCAGCCCTAAGGCTCCTTAGTCACTAGCTGGTATCTACGTTGAACTGAAATCCCAAAGTATACGGGAGCCTGATATAGAAAAACTCAAGTATTCTCAAGTTGAAGAAGTGTTCGATTTGAATTTCATTGCAGATCCTGCTGATATGCATTTATGTTGATCAAGTGTGTTTTGCAAGAGGAAATCTATAAGGAATCGTATCGGAGGGTGTCATCATGTGTAATGTCCATGGATGGACCCAATTGATCAATGAAGTCTCAGAATGGACTCTTTTGATCAATAAAGTCTCAGAAAACGGAAAAATGGGTGTAAGGGGTCAATTTTTTCCGGCTATCCGCTATTGGATGATCTTTGAGCTCATATGTACAATAACATTCTCTTCTTTAAACTCAGCTTCTGCGCACAGGTAGTTAAGGCGTCCAGTTGTGATCGTTAAAGGACTGAAAGGTGATGATCTGGAAGCGTATGCTAATATGCTTTCGTTGGATTCGGGTTGAATTGTATGCATTATGCATGCATAGCAACTTTGAAACGCTTCTTGATTAAAGGAAAAATGTTTTCTATGTTATTCTTCATTTTTCACGAGTAATATCTATTGTACTTTGAAGGTTACAGGTGACGACTGATGTCGGTAACAAATGTGTCACATTTTCTGGCTCATCAGCAGCAGCACCTCTTGCAGCTGGTGTACTTGCGCTGGTCCTAGAGGCAAAGTAAGTTCTTTACTACATATGACTTTGTGCCTCGGATACGACTCGAGTATTGTAATACAAAAAATCAGATTTCCCTTAATGGTCGGCATGGGAATCAAGAAAAAAAAGAAAAGAAACCTTCAGGCTATACATAAAACTACTGCGCGAAGAGGAGTGTTCTGCGACGAACAACACATGTATAAAATGCCCTTAGGTGAGCGACGGGGTGGCCCAAGTAATTTTGCTTCNGAGGCAAAGTAAGTTCTTTACTACATATGACTTTGTGCTTCGGATACGACTCGAGTATTGTAGTACAAAAAGGCAGATTTCCCATAATGGTAGGCATGGGAATCAAGAAAAAAAGAAAAGAAACCTTTAGGTTATACACAAAAGTACTGCGCGAAGAGGAGTGTTCTGCGACGAACAACACATGTATAAAATGCCCTTAGGTGAGCGACGGGGTGGCCCAAGTAATTTTGCTTCTACCCATTACACAAAACAATATCCAGAAAAGACTACGAATTCGTACAAGTACCAAAACGTATGCTGCACGAAGAATCGCACCATGCTTCCGAGATTGCAATATCGGCGACGTCTCATGGTCTAAACTTGTAATCATAGCACTTGAGTGAGGCTCAGTAATATGATTTTTCACCCATGAGGTTTGAGAATAGAGCTACAGGTGCCATTAGGAGCATAAGTGAAAGTGTCAACTTGCTCCTTTTACAGTTGAAGGTAAACAGGTATGGTCTACGGCATGAGATAACTCTCGGCTTTCGAGCGATAAGCAACTTTTAAGCTCGGGTTTAGAATTAATTATTTTAGGGCAAATGGTAGGAGACTGCGTAAGAGTGTGAGGTCGGAGTCGCTTTGTACATATCTACGTTGCGCTAGTTTCTTTGCCTTTCTTAGGTAGTTGTTAAGTTTTGAAAGATGCCTCAATTCAGTTGTTACTTTACTTTGCGTGTTTATTTGGTAGTGGAAGGAAGTGGAGGTTACGATAATTGTTTGCTCAAACGTTTTAGAGAGAGAAAAGTTGAACAATTCAGGAAACCGAACGACCTGAGTATGCTTAAGCGCTTTGAAAAAAAGCACAGCTTGACATCATAAGGGAAACAAACTTATGTTGCCGTTCCTTCAATGACACCTTAATTCGCTTGATCACACTCACCTAGCTTTTATATAGAAGATTAGCCAGGGAAAACAACACAGAACCGCCGAGTCTACTTATTTTGAAATCCTTTTTGGCTTAGGCGCTAGATCGATAACTGTTCCATTATTCNTTGACCTTGGAAGCTATTTTACACGGCCATTTGCATGACTTTCAGTCCTTCTCTATCGCAACGAGATATACAGCACCTGCTTGTGCGCACCAGCCACAGTGAACACCTCATGAGCTCTTCACCAGACTACTGGATTGCTAATGGAGCAGGTGAGCCAGCCCAGCAACATTCTTGATAAGTCTTACTGATGCAGTTACCTTGTCTGAGAGAACAAAGGCGCTAACCTGGCTGCTTGTTGGTTCATCCACCAGACCAGTGATGAGCCTCAGGGAGAGGCAGAGTCTGTAGTCGTCTGGTGGAAACCAGGAGCCACCTTTAACTTTGTTATGTTATGGTTATTTTTGGGTTCGCTTATTATTTCATCGCTTAACAAATTTCAATATGCTACACTTTGCTTATTGGTTCCAGGAGGACTGAACGGCCTGTGGAGCTCAGAAGTAAGAGTAGTGATCCGAACATTTTTGAGCGCCAAATACTTTTTTTTCTTCCTTTTCTCTTGATAGTTTCATTCCGGTCTACTTCTTCTTTATTGACTGGATGTGTTTCAGGACTGCATTTCTCCAGGTTTTTCGGCTTCGGTGTGCTGAACGCTTTACGGCTAACCACGTCGGCTCGGAACTGGAAGAGTGTTCCACCCATGTCGACATGCAGTCGACAGTTCAATGTTCTTCATGGGTTTGTTCCCTTGTCAGTATTGTTCTGGTCTCTCCGTTAACACAACTGGAGCATTTCAGAAACTTCAACGCAAATTCAACGTTGACGATAGAGTTACCGTTCGAAAGCTGCGCAGAAACTTCTGGCCAAGTGAACTATCTTGAACGGCTTCAACTTGATGCTTCCATTGAGCATACACGGAGGGGACTGGTTTCACTATTTCTAACAAGCCCAGCAGGTCAGTAAATGTATTTGAACTGGATTGATTTTTCTTTTCCCTTCTTCTTTGTCCCTCATCTACGACTACATTATTTACAATTCCACTGCTTATAAATATATTGGGAGACTTCTTCATCCACAATTTATTTTTGGCCATCATGAGAGTAGAATGCAGTAGACTAACAGCTATCCTTTTTGAGCAGGACTGTTTTTCTAGCACATCCTTCTTTCGAGGAGACCTCAGAGAATTTCGTAATGAAAGCTCGAAAGGAGTAAAGCGATCTACTGCGTCTCTTTCCTGCACCGTTTTTCAGTTTTGTCAGCTACGCCATTGATGAAAGCTGTAGGTCTCTGTACCGAGTGCAAAAGGCAAACCATTTATCTACCAGAAGCGGCGCCGAAATTCGAATTGTAGACAACATGCACACGTGTGACTTCGGTATGAGCTCTTTGGTGAAGGGCGGTCCTGCGCCCGATCTCCTCTTTCCATGAACCTGTCTGCTACACGTAGTGCTATAATCCTTGGTAATCAAAGAAGCGAATGGTCTTACAATTATTTCAAAATTTTGGAGTTTTTAATGCCATGATTCGACAGCATTGTTCCCATCAAGCGGCTGTTTATTTGAAGTCTTGTTTATTAATTTAAAATACATATCTTTGAAGGAGCTTCCATCAAAAGGTGAGGTATTCACGGGGCAAAAAGAATAATAAAAAATGCAGTGGATGGTTAAACCAAGCGCTTCTAATTGTCTTTGCAGGTACGACTGTCCAATTGCTTCAGCCAAGAAAGCACGATGACTCTCCCGATGGTCTCCAGAAGTGGCCTTTTATCAGCGTAGCACATTGGGGTGAAAATCCTCGTGGTACATGGAGATTTGAAGCCCACTCTATGGTTGGTGACGATGTTTCCGTGATCGCATAGACGATCATGATAGACAATCCAGCATGTTACGCCCTCGAATGATTCCGATCTTTCAAGAAGTCTAGCGTCTATTTTGTTTTAGGGTCACCGAGATTTAAAAGATGTTCGTGGATTACTAACTTCGGTAACGTTGACTGTGTACGGTACCAAAGACGATCCACTGAAGGACAACGCCTTCATTCTTGGTATCAAGTGACATTCATATTGTTTAACAATCGTGCTCTTCAAATCAGTATTATGATTAAATTCTGTTTATTTCATCACTCACTATGTTATAAAGGAACAATTGATATTTATACGACTTCAATATCAACTATGTGATCCGAAGAATCTTCGTCAAGCTTAAAATAATCCAGTTGAAGCTGGTGGGGTTTGTTTTGATTTAAAAAAGCTTTTCCGGTGGAAATACTGCAACATAAAATTGTGAAGGTTGCGCAGACTACGCCACTCAGTTGTGGAACCCCTGATGTTCTACTCAAGGCTTTATTTCCGTGGGAATTCTGTTTCCAAGAAAACTTCCCAAATTGTGGACAAAACACCTCGATTCTCTAGACGACAGTCTATCTTTAGAAAGTAGTGGGTGCCATTCTTAAACGAAGTTTTCAGGTAGTACTCCGGAGAAGCCTTGGAGGAACTCCTTTACTTGCCTATTTAGACAATTGTATTGCTTGATGGTAGATTATGAAGTGCTACCTAATCATTTTTACAAGTAACCCGAAGAGGTTATGTTGGAGATCATGTTGATTAGGGTGGGTCAACGTCACCAATCATGTATTGGGCCGCCTGTCGTCATTGATTTCGCGCCTCTCATATCGACAAACCTCGACGTGTGCTCAATTGTTTTTTGTTTCTCTGATTTTCTTTTCGGCTCACTTCTCTTTTTTTTTGCGGAAAATTTCTCATCGGGTCACGATTTAGCTACTGATCGTAGCATTTGGGGGGGGGGGGGGGNCTTCTCCTTTTTTGCGGAAAATTTTTCATTGGGTCACGATTCAGCTACTGATCGTAGCATTTGGGGGGAAAATCTTAGAGGAACACAGAGATTCGATGACCACTTCCTGAGTAGTTAGGAGCTATTGAAAAACGTAATACATTACAGTGGGATACTAAACGGTTTTGATCTTTATGGAAGCCCATTCCGATTTCTCATTCTCCATAATGAGTCTTCTCTAGTCTTCGAACGTCTTAGCTGAGAGCTAGTCTTCGTTGTGTTGTCTGTGAGAAAGCTGTTACTTGCTAAAATACCAAAGTATGAACATGAAACTAGTACGCAGAATAGAATTTCATACTAATTTGTTCCTTACTCACTTAGCTACATATATTCAGTTCATTTGCGTGGACCTCTGATGTGCGAGATGATGTTTTACTCAATGTCCTAAACCTGAGAAGCCTGTTACGAACAAGGCTTCCGAACCCGTTTCATTTGTCATAAATATCGTCCTGCAGAGGAAGCCAGTGGTTGGAAAGCGATGACACACCGTGTATAAGTGAGCAGAGTGAATCAAAATAGCCACTATTCTGGCTCCTACTCGAGAGGTTTACGCTGATGGTGGTACATCAGGCATGACTCAGTACCTGCAAAGATGAGTTCAGAGGTTCAGAGTTTCGGATCTTTGAGAGAACTTTCGGGAACAAGTTCTTGGCAGCAAGAGCCCAGGTTTTTGGTAAAATTCAGGAGGAGCTGCTAATGCTAACTATGTGGAGTCCTGTTTGGAGACAAGCTGAGAAGCTAGCAACATTTCGTGAGAGTAAATCTCTGCCAAGTTTTCTTTCCGCCAAGAGGTGGGGTTGAGATGGGTGGGGGCACTGTTCATTTTAAATACTGAGCACACTGGAGCGTGGAAAAGGAGGGGTAGTAAATAATTCAGTAAAGTAATATATAATCATTAAGTCTTACAAGATGTCGACTCATGATCAACATTTCGGTCTCTGCCGGGGCTCGAGCCCGTGGTTGTGCGTCCCGCTCACTTTGCTCCTCACCCTACTGAGACCCAGCTTGCTTTCGCCTTCTTATAGTTTCCATGCCACAGCTTAACAACACTCAGACGTACAAGTGGTAAGCAGCTCAGCCTGAGCAGCTAACCAATCATTAAGGCAAACAAAGTATAATTATAACTTTAATATTATTTCAATTAGCAAAAGCTTAGAAAGTTTGCGGCCTTGGCCAGATGTTGTTGAAATCCTCGCGTGCCACTTACCGTCACCCACCTTCCCTCTAATTTAGTTCGATACTTGTCTATGGACAGAGAGAATCTTCCTAATCTCCATAGCGTCAGTGAACAAATCGCTCATGCGATTTATGAAACTACTTGGGAGCTAGAACTAAACAGTATTCTTTTGAAGGATTTTTTTTCAAAAGTAAAACTTGGATTCCAATGTAACTCCCCTTCCTTTTAACCATTCTATCCCACTGTCAGTGTGAGTTTATTTACCGGCATGTGTGATGGTGTCAAAGTGCTTCACCGTGTGTTGTTGTGTTGTTGATGTTGTTGTGTGTCGGCGTGATGTGGGTTTGTATGACTGTAACAGTGTGTAAGTGTGTGGTTGTGTATATATTCAACGTGTCTGTGTGTCTATATGTATATATTGATCGTTCTGTTGGACCTTGGGGAAGTCCCCGACGAGAACATGTGCCATGGATGGTTGACAGTCGATAAAAGTATGGCACCTGTATTTATTACCCACACACCAAAAAGTTCTTGAGCAAATTGGAAAAAGTGCAGAATGGCTTTTCTAGGAAACTATTCATCAGAACCTTAGGTTTTAATTATTCCAGCATACCTCGTGGCCTCATTAGGAACAAGTTACTCAATTTGGATCCATTATCCTTAAGGCTGAGGAGGAACGATATTCTCATGGTATATAATATTCTTCATAAACGTGTTGATCTCGGTAGTGACGCCTTCTATAAACTAATGCCATCTACTACGAGAGGGGAAAAGCTCAAGCTTTCTTTCCGAAAACCACGTTCAACAGTAGGGCGCAGGTTCTTCACGGTTCGCGCGGGCACAGAGTTCTTGAAAATGAGCAAGACTGTGCAAATTTCTTCTAAATTTGCTAGCTTTAGGAGAGCGGTATTTCATTATCTCCATCGCGCCAATAAATAGGGCATAGTTTCCGTTATGTAGATCGTCATGTTCTGTCTAACGTTCACTGTTATTTGTGTTTTGGTTTGTTGTTAACTGCTGTTTTATTTCTACATGCTGCACATGTGTTTGGCATGTAATAAATGGTAAATGGTAAAAAGGCGCGAAAGCCAGCCATCTGGCAGCCACCGCACCGTTGGGTCGGCCCGTCGGTGCGGTGGCTGCCAGATGGCTGGCTTTCGCGGCTGCGGTGGTTTTACGTTCAATTGATTTAATGTCAATAAAGGGCGGGAAATTCACTGCCTATCCAGCACCAGTCGTTTCTCGATGCCAACCGGGCATCGATTACACGTATCTCCGCTCGTTTATCGTCCTAACTTCTTTTTGAGTTTACTGAGAAAATCATAAAAATCCCTTGAGGGAATCGTATTTATTACTTATGCCGTCACGACCATTTGAAAACCTTTTTAAACAACTCACTTGTCCTTTTTCAGATAATTTGTAATCTCAGAATGTTTGCTGAATGTGCGGATGATACTGAATAGATATGAGTATTGATTCCTATTTCACTCCGGAATGAGAATCCCGTAACGTGTTGTGAAAGCCAATCGCTCCTGTTTATTATTTGAAGAGTATAAGAGAGGCTCTAAGCTGGACTTTTGCCCTTTGTTCCTGGCTTAATAGGATTCGATCAACAATTCCGAGAAACCTCTACTCAGAAAACCTCCGAAGTGGTTCTGTAATAACTCGCAGCAGCCCGTTGGACTGGGGTGTTCCCCAATGATCGTGATTGATTTTGGGGTTCAAAGTTCAAAGTGCAAAGGGGTCGGTCCGTTCGGTCCAGTCCATCGTCTACATCCATCGATTGTTTTTTTCCCTTCTTTACCCTTCGCCTTAATTCCTTCACCCTTTTTTGTCAATAAATTACTTCACAAAGAGTTCCCCGCGGAACTCCTCATCGCTTGAGATGTGGACTTTGATGTTCACCATTTATTTGAATGTCACTCGTATTGTTGTCCAATAAAAGTTGTTTGGTCCTTTCTTTTGTATACATTTCTGACCGAATTTTCTGATGAATGAACAGCACCTTTTTGAGTTCATCTTTGAGGAGGCTCTCGACAAACAAGATTGTCCAGTAGCTGTGAAGTATTGTAACTATCCTCGTGGGTTGAAAGGTCATTTTCTCCAAAGAAATGATACTGTCTATGTTCCTTGAAAGAATTCAATCAGTATTACGTTCGAGTCTCTAGGGTGCTTCACGGTGCTGAACCTCGTCTCATACAGGTTTCCAGTAAAGCTCAAGAGAACGCAGTAGCCAATGAATGTTTGCTGAATGTGCGGATGCTAGTGAAGGGATTTATACATAGAATTCTCTTCCAGCCTGAATTAAGAACTCCGCAGCGTACTCTTGAAGTCAAGCGCTCCTGAGACTTTTTGAAAAAAAAAAGAAAGAATGTGGTAACTGGATTGTTGCTTTTCCGGCGCATTAGTATACGATCAACAATTCCGAGAAGCATCTCTACTCGGAAAACCTCCGAAGTGGTTCTGTAATAACTCAATATCTGCTCCGCAGCAGCCCGCTGGACTGGAGTGTTCCCCAATAATCGTGATTGATTTGGCGTTCAAAGTCCAAAGTGCACAGGGGTCGGTCCTCTGGTCCAGTCCATCATCTACATCCACTGATTGATGTTAATCTTCTTTATCCTTTGCCTTAATTTCCACTTCGACCTCGTGGCGATATTCTACTCAATGGTTTCTTTCCTGGGACGTCGGTTACTAACAAATTTTTTCCAATCTGCGGATGGAACCTTTTGGTTCTTTAGGCGGGACAGCAGTAACTCCGTGGGATCGCCACGCTACTGCCTCATTCATGTCCTCGAGCAGGAAGCTTTCTATTATCTTCTGGCCTACCGGAACAATTTTGTATTAGCATTTTTCGAGTAGTAATACAGATTCAGGACGTACTGCCTCAACTGTTTGTGGCAGCTTGAACAGGTAATAGAGAAGATCAACTTGGTTAGGGTAGGTTAATGTCTACAATCATAAATCGGGCTGCCTGCCATCGATTTCAGGCCGCCCATACTGGCAGGTCTCGACGTTTCTTCAATTTTTTTCGCTTTTGTTAGGTATTATAGTTCAGCTTTATTATGAGTAGAAGTAATTGTTGGCTTTCTCTGTGTACAGATTCATCTTGGAAAGAGAAGTGGGGGTAACAGTCCAACCAAATCCAGCATCAGAAACAATTTTCATCGTTAGCTGTGCCTTCAATATCTTCTCGGTGCGGCTTACACCACCGGATCCCCCGGCACATCGTTAGCTGTGCCTTCAATATCTTCTCGGTGCGGCTTACACCACCGGATCCCCCGGCACACTTTCATTTGCTATTTCTTGGAAAACTTGATGGCTATGTCCGTTCGAGAGATCTGTGCTGTGTAGTTAGCTCTTTTCAAGGCAGTACTGTAATGTCCTACATAGTTTCCCATTTGCCTCCCTCCGCTGCTTCTGAGTCTCCCTTTTCGCGATGAATGTGCTAGAGACTGCTAGGTTGTGGGCTGCTGAGAACCATGTCTAGGACCCTCTCCCCTTCTCCGTTCCTGTCTAGGACCCTCTCCCCTTCTCCGTTCTTAGCCCCTGGTCCTCTACCCCCTCTCCCGTGAACACTTTTTAGGCCTCTCGGTGGCCATTCAGAACACATGTTAGAATGAGATAGTTTCTTTTAGGAACTGTTCTGGTGGCACTGTCGAGGTTCAGATAGAACCCGTTTTTCCCACTCGGGAAGCCCTTCCCCAACACTAGGCGCTAGAGTGCGGAAAAGTAGGAGTAGCCGACTTTGCGGGTCTGCAATGTTGCTCTCCGAAAAAATTAGTATGCTAGCACGCTACCGCTTGCATTATTGAATAGAAATGGATCAGTGCTCAACTTAACGCCCAATTCTTCCTCATAAGTTTCTGCACGTGGTATTCATTCCACCCACCGTGTTGCTCTCAAGGCTCACTTGAAAACTTGCATTCCCGTGGCTAAAAAGTTTCNTCCCCCTCCCCAACTATATTTTCACCACAAAATGTCAGTGACGGCAACTCAGGTGTTCAAAATTTCAAAAGAGAGCTCAGCAACACAGTTATTTTCAAATTTTTTCTGAGAAATAATTTCGTAGTCAGCAAAAATAGGGTCTGGAACTTGAACGGGTAGGGGAAGCGACTCAGGACAAAAATTTTTTTGGGAGTGTAAAGCTCAGTGTTATTTATTTATTGCCTTTTTGTACGGGATAATCTATAGGTCTTCTAATATAAGCATGAATACGGGGCTGTATGGTTTTGTGGATGAGTGTGTATGTCTGAATGAGTACGCCGGGATCGTTCGATCGGAGCTCATGAGGACGGCCGACGTGGGTGGTCGGTTGTCGATAAAAGGCGCGAAAACCACCCATCTAGCAGCCACTGCACTGTGGGGTCGGACCGTCGGTGGTCTTTTTTACGTTGAATTGATTTAATATCAATAAAGGGCGGGAAACTCACCGCCTAACCAGGACCAGTCGTTCCTCGATGCCAACCGGGCATCGATTTTATGTATTGCTGCTCAGA
>UZAF01016354.1:42437-85039 GCA_900617895.1 Haemonchus placei | reverse complement strand
CAAGGTGGATGTGGTCAAAATCATAACGACAACTCACTTGCTGGTTACTGTACGCCCATTTCGACGGCATAAACTCTGGGCTACCACCCTGCAGCCAGGAACAAAATGAGGATCAATGGCTACATCATAGGAATGGCAGTCGATGGTTGAAGAAGACGGGTTCCCTTGATTTTGTTTAGAGTAGGTGAAGAAGAGGGAACCTGAACGGAGGAAGGTATTGAAGGGCACGAGAAGGTGAAGTTGGTAAGAGGATGGGAACAATCAGAAGATGTACGCGAGAACAAGCGAATACCATCTTTTCTGTTTTTAGGTTTCCTTGTCCTTGTTTCCTTCTTCCAACAATCTCCTACTGTTCCTGGACCAGTATGCCGGCATCTGCACTAGTATGCCGACAGCGGCACCACCATGCCGACAGCTGATGGTGGAACACTGAGAATGGGCATGGATCTTTGCCATTTGACCGAGAAGATCACTGGAACAAGGATGATGGCATGATGAACATATTGATGACATGCCTTCAAGGGATTTTGGAATAGCGTTTTAAAACGGAATACTTAGCCTGAATGTATGAAAATTTTTTGATTCTGCCCTTAAAGCACCTTCTCTATCAATTCTCAAATCTCAATATATATCTCAACAATCTATAATATATCTCAAAAAATGGAACAGGCGTGGTGGAAAGTATTCTGGGGTGTTGAAGGGGGGGGGGCTGTAGGACCATCCGCAAAACCGTACCCGGCAGAGCAATTCTTGCTAAGTCTGTACTATTTTCGGAAAGTTTTGCGTCCCCCTGTCAACCGCTTCTAGAAGTGGCCACCACCTTCGCAAACTTAGAAGTATGATTACACTGGTGCAACCAGTTGATTACTATCGTCATCCTAATGCCGAACACAAGATCGTCTGTCCCACAGCATTTAGCAGATGTTGTACATCCAACTTTTATCTCCGATTTTAGAAAAAAGACTTGTCCCCACAGATGCATGCCACTCACCTTGTGAGAAGCACGAATCAGCCACTACTGAACTATTGGAAATGAAGTATCAGAAAAATACGAGGGCTCAACGCAATCTTTTTGTTGACGGTTCAAACCTTCTAACATGGTGGAACCTCTTCCCATGCTGATAATCGAATTCGTGGTGAAATTTCCAATGCCTACGAGACGAGCTCCTAGGAATGAGCCGTCTATAGATAAGGAAAATCTGCAGAACCGAAAACCCTGTCACAGCATGGGGCAATCGGAAAAACCAAACTCCCTGTAGAGACAATTATGCAGCAGTTCCTCCACAGTCGACCTTATCAAACTTCAGCGTGTACTGTCTCCAACAAACATTATGATCGATTTTTTCAACACATATTTACTTGAGACAATCGCAAACATTAAGGGAAGGCTGAAGGCGTGTGAAGCTTTATCACACACANCACACACATGGAACAGGATTCAGTACGCGGACGGATGCTCGCACGACATACCCCTCCATCACTTTGAGGTCGAAAATTCGATTAGAAACTACGGAGGACAGAAGGTCAACAAAAATGAATGGTCCACGAACGAGCAGCGCTCAAACGGCTATGTTGCTCACTGTCTTTCACTACTCGCGTTAAAAAAGGCTTGGGAAAAGCCAATGGAAACCCTTCTGTGTGGCTAATATTTTCGAATAAAGGGATTACACCTTAAGATGAAAAGAACACATGATGTATGAAACACTTTATTTGTTTTCACTTTGATATAGCAAAGCTACTTTCGCATTGATTGACGGCCACGGATGGTATACGTATGCCATAGGCTACGTATACCAAACGATGACCGGCCCGAATCTACCGGGTTATGCAATTTTTCCATGAAATATTACAGAACGAAAATTGATTATAAACACCCGCAGACGATGAATGATCAAAATTGACATTCGCGAATAACTCCAAGACGCAACAGCCAAGCGCACGCAGACACACACAGAGACATAGTAAATAGGAAGGGATAACCTTAGAATACGCGCTAGGCTAGCAAATGAAAACATCAATACCTGAACATTAAACAAATTGATAACGGCTGATAAAATAAATCCTATGAGCTAAAACTGAGGTGCCGCCTGTGTACTGCGGAAGGCTGGCTTCGAAAGATCGAATAATTTCATGCAATGAAAATGAATAAAGATGAAAATGAATGAATATGGAAGGGTTGTTTTTCCCATTGAAAATGAAATATTATGAGGCACTGTGTCACTTGCGCGAACAGAAGATGGAAATGGAACGATCGACAATGGTATACGAACAAATAAGCAAATTTGGATAACGAAAAGACAAAAGAAAACGAACAACGACGAAAATGAACAAACCAACGTAAGCAAATTGTTCAACGCACACGCGATTGAAGATCGAACTGGGATGGAAAGGGGGATAAGTGGAAGACGGTTGATGGATGCGTCGGGGACGATTGCTCAGTATGGACAGTGCTTGATCCGCTTCTTTGGCGGAGCAGCTAGCACCACAGGTGGTGTTTGCTGAGTGGCAAGAGCCTTGAACACCTCGGCTAACAATGTCGGGTGCTCTTTCACCAAATCCTTCCAACCTTCCGAATTCATTACCTGAAACAGTGAGAATGAGAAGTTGTAAGCCTAGTTTAAGACTATCTACAGTTCATTAGGAACCTCGAGACTCGGCTGAGGGGACGTGAATGGCTATTGGAATGATCATTGAACCGCATACATTCAAATCAGCGACTCGGCGTGGCTTCCCTTACATGTGGCCCCAATTACCTACCTACTTAATACGAGGCACCAGACTGTTATTCTTAAAACTTTGATCAGTCACAGTTCCCAGTACAAAGATTGACTAACAGAAGGTAGCCTCCCTAACATGACCCTACTAAAATTTCACACCAGACTGATTCGCTGTTCACCCATTTTCCAAAAAAAGCAGAGATCCCGTGAATGGGTAAAGGAGGTAACATCGCAATACAAACAGAAATTCCTCTAAAATACACGAAATCACACCCATTATGGATCTTGAACCCAATTATCGCATCATCATCCCAAATAATCAAGTATAACCGCCCCCACTCCACTCGAACTCGAGATACACGCTCGAAAGTTACGATACAAGCAATTACTACCGGAGCCTTATTGAGGTATTTAAGCAAAAGTAGAAAAAAACAACATCGATAGAAATATCTTACTTCTGTTGCATTTACATTGATAAAATTGATAGCGTGTGTTCGAAGTTGTTCGGCCGAGTAAAGGTCAGCCAGCACCAACGTCACACAAGCATTCTCGGCCGTTAGCGCTGCACATAATGCCTGTTCACACATCACCTACAATAATGGATTGAATGGACTTTATGAACAGTCGAACAGCTGCAATGAATTATCCAAATAGTGGCCGCAACCGAACTAACTTTTAAACGATCCAAATGATATTTATCAGCGGCGGCGATAAGATGTTGAGCCATTTGATCAACACTTGGTGAACTTCCCGTATACATAAAGCATAGCATCTCTCGGAGTACCTGAAACACCAATTATAACATTACCCATTAGGGTGGAGATGGCAACTGGCGCTATCACACACGCAGATCCCGGAGGATAGAATGGTTGATTCGGAAATCGAATCAGGGATCGACACTCGCCAACGCCAACGAGGCTCTCCACCTTCTACGTGGTTCCTAACTGATACTCAACATCGGCTGACCACCCTTAGCCGGGAATACGGAACGAGGCTTGGTTAATTCCGACGTTACTAAAGTTGTCCATAAGTCGAAACAGTTTCGGGCCATTAAAGGGTCACAGCTGACAGGTTTTAGATCTTACCACGGTGGTGTATTAATCTGGTTCATTAATCTGACTAATCATTTCCTTTAGTTTAATTCCGCAGCTTGTGTAATATTGAACTTGTGGCTACCGTACCCTCAGAAAAATTGTTCTATAGAGAACCAGCTAACTAGATTCCTGGATCATTCGTCCCTCTCGCAAAAGAGCCGCCATTCGAGCCGTCTCTCTTTCTGCTCCGCCGCTGTCAACATATCTCACAGCAAAAAACAGCAGCGCCAGCCGTTCAGTTTCATGCTTTTCGCACCATTCTTTGCATACCATTCACTGTGTGAAATGGCTATTGCAAAGAGCGTTTACCATGGAACGTTCTAGACGCCATAAAGAATTCTACGATAATATCCACCTCCACATTAGGCTTTGAATATGAAGGCCAGTTTGACTGACATTCGACACAACTCGTGGAAAGACCCACAACTTGTTCCTGGGCCCCTCTTATAGGCCCAGACTGACTGGACCGTGGTAGGGACGTCAGTATCAACCCAAACTTCACTCCGTATTCCCAATTGGCTCAACAGATCCTATGAACACCGTTAAGACATTGTTCACAGTAAATCACCCCATTTGGAGGGAGTGCATAACTGTCCCGATCCGATTCACACCACAATTGCAACTTGTGGGCGGCATGATTTGATGAAGGACACTTTTGACTAATTGCACACTAAGTCCGCGTTACCGTAATGCGCGCAACGACCCTTTGAAACTAGATTTGGTGGCTGGAGTCAGAAAATATGGATATTGATCAAGGGTTCATCGCACTTTACTGGAACCTTGCCGCTTAGATTGATTTCTGAGCTATCTCCTAGTCACATCACATAAACCCCCACATGATGGATGGATGATACGCCGATGGGTTGATCGATCATGAATAAAATATGGACAAAGAATGAACTCCACCTGATTTTACAGTTTGCTGATCGATGGAATATATGCCTATTCATTCGCCGATTGCTAAAAATTGGACTTCGATCTCACGAATCGGTAGCCACCATAATTTTGAAGGGTTTCGAAAAATTCGGAAAACTGGTCTACAGAGACGAATGAGAACAGTAAAGAAAGGATCAGCAAACGAATGTCTATGATGCCCACCGCTCCCCTCTTCATCGCGCTCAAGCTTGTCTGAACTGCTGACGGTAAGCAACATTCTGAACCAACAAGACAGATGTCATTCCCCTTCTTGATTGAATCAGTCAAACCAATTCCATTGCAGGCTTAGGATGCACTTCCAATCCACCCAAATTAGGACTTTTTCGAAGCTTGCAAGGAACGACTCGATTAGGATCATTTTCGTCAAGGGCATTATTTAAAACATTATCAAAATGAAGTGGATGTCCTTCAAACCAGTCTGCCTCATAAACCCTTACGATACCAACAACAAAAGCCGGCGGCATTGAATTTAATTTTGCACTCACATCGGGTTCGACATCGTCGATTGCGACCTCATTCCGCTCCGATTCCGTCATATTGTGCTCGAACATTGCATGGAAAACGCGCGATCGTGCCGCTAGAATCGCCTTATGCACCTGAAATCATTGAAAATTCAAACTGCGGCCAACTATGCCATATACGGAACTTTCACTACTATACTGCTTCGGGATATTGCCTTTTTTCTGTGCAGTTTCGAAAATGTATGGGGGGAAAAGTAGTTCCATAAATAGTAATGTGCCGAATCGTTAGAGAAAATGTGCGTAGTACAATCAAAAAAAGAAGAAAGAATCAATAACTTCATTGAACCGGTTCAGCCTTTTTAAGCGCGTGAATCAATACCACTCGCCTTGTATGTTCACTACAACGAATATCGATTTTACGCGCTCAAAACGAACTTCTGCGAGATGAAGCGCAAACTACCAAAACCCGTGAAAAACTTACATGGAATGTTTGAGGGCCGTTAGTTTTACATGTTGCCACCAACGTACAATCACTGAATTGCTTGCTTTCAAAAAGTGCCGAAAGATCTTCGGATAGTCGGCAAGGAGGGACCTGAAAAAGGAAGGATGATCACATCGACCAGAACATTTGAGCCAGCTTTTTCAAACCGTACCTTAAATTGTTGAGCACTAGTCTGCCCAGTGACGTTGACTGTCTCAGCAACCACCGATACCTGAACAGAGAGAGTATTGATGACAAACTGACGCGCAGACCAATTCCTACGACTACCGTACTTTCTTCACTTCAGGAACCACCTCCTGTTGCTCACGACGAGGAGTGAAGTGATACCATTTATACTTGGTTCGTTTTTTAATTAGTGGTCTGGGCAAACGCAAAGAAGTGCTGATCGGAAAGTAGCCGTTACAGTGGCGATAGAAACGAGGTGGAGGCGTGATGGTGGCAGGGGCAGTTTGGGTGTTGGAGACGAGGAAAGCTGGTAGATGATGAGTGATGCTGACAAAGTGCGGACAGGCCACTGTCGGCCATGATGGGACATGGTACCAGCAATGCTGCTGAAACGCCGGTAGGGCAANCACAGGGGCCGACGACCATGCGATCATCGAGGAATCGTTCTAACAACAAATGAGGAGCATCACCACGTCAGAACGTTCTTTTATAGGGGTCCTAATCAGTACCGTAATGAACACGATTTATCCAGGAAGAATCAGTTGAAACTTGTTAGATCATTCGTGATCAGCTGAGGTTCGAGGAACTACGAGCTCACTGCAACCACCTTAATATGGTCTGTTCGTAGTGGAGCTACCCTTTCGCCTCCCGTTTTCCGGGGATGGACTAAAAAGTTTAAAAAAGGGACGGGTACAGGCAAATAAGGCGCTACGCTATTTTTGTTATCTTCATTTCATCTCCAGAAGCGCTTTATGTCGTCTCTGGATGATTTGCATTATACTTGCTATTTCCTCGTCACGATCGGGGCAATTTCTTTGATAACGGCTATTATGTGAGCACAAATATCAATTTCGCTATACCACTGTCCTAGAAAGAGCATATTAACGATTGTTTATATTATAACGACGTTGTGTTTGGTGCTTAACACTACCTATCTACATAGGTTTGACCCCTTTTCAAAGGGTTTTCCCATTTTTCTCTCGGGTTTTGTACATATTTTCTCGCTCAGACGTTGTTTGTTTCTTTTTTTGCACCCTGCCTATGTCGATGACGCCCCCGGCGTGCAAGTGAATAAATAAAAAATTGAAGAAAAGATAACAAACAGAGAAATCGATGAACAGAGCTACCTCGCTATGTTTGTCACCGTTTTAACTTCCTCGGTAATACAAAACTTCTACCAAAGTTTATTTGATTTTGTAGTCACTCCTCAACCTTACTCCAGACCACGGTCATATTGATTTCAGTGAATTTTTGCCCCCCTCCCCCGAGGTTCATCATTGTAGGTGTATGATGGAGTCTTCGTGAACCATTATACATTCAATTCATCCATCATTTCCCATCAAAAATGTCAAATGAAAAGTACTCCTGAAGGCTCCAAAAGACGTGCCACATATAAAAACTGAACAATGTTCGTCTATGGAGACCTTCATACTCGACGACCGCTTTCAAGGTTCTTCAGAAAATGAGATTTTTCAGTGCTTTGGCGGACGTAGTTTACAGTCATGTGGTTTTGACGGTCAGACCTATGATGTGCGTGCTCGGCTAAGTAACCTCGAGACAAGGCCAAGCAAATCACCTTGGGTTTTGTTACAGCTTTCGCGAATAATTTACGAACGGCATGGCATAACACATTTGATGTAATATATTAGACGGCTCTATCCTACATCTTCATTTTCCAAGAACGCAATATATCAAATCCGACGGCCAGAAAAAAGTATGAGGAAGACTGAATTCTGAGAAATACCATCTGCATCAACTATCTCACCACACAAACCATCCCAAAATCACCATGTTCCCCAACATTATAATTTATCGATAACCGATTTCATCGAAAGCTCATCATATCTTATGAATTCCACAATCAGCCTCAAAAGAACTCACTTCACAGAATATACTTAGCCGGTCATCTGGCAGAAGGCCGTTGGATTCGTCAAGCAAGAAATCTCTTCGAATAAACTTCTTGAATCCCCAATCCTTGCCTTGCACGAATCGATATGCTCGTTGAGACTCTGGAATGAGTTTTCATCCAATCAATTGCCACTTTGTTGCTAATTTGGCATTTGGGCATTTAGCTGAGCATATCAGTCATACCCGAATAAGAACAAAGGAGGAATTCCTATTGAAACCTCCCCATAAGTGTTCGAAATTCAACTTGATTTTGTTATAAATCACGGTGCCCCGAGTAACTGTTTAACACTGATATGTCCTTGCAAAGGACGACCGCAGAGCTCTATGACCATGGGACTTTCGTCCGATTGAAGGACAACTGTTGGCCTTGTTCCAATTATAGATAAAGATCGCGATCTATTAGAAAAACCCTGTCAACCTTGCCATTTGAAGGTGACCGAAGTGAAGGACATATGTAAATCTTTTCTACGACTTTATTACTTCGAATATTCTCAAGAAATCCTAGTGAAACTACATTGCGCCCCTGTCGCCTGAGTGAAGAGGATTCAAAAAAGGCGTGAGAAGTAAGTTGTAGTGGGAACATCCTTGAGCACAAGTGTCCCATAAGCAGTGGCCCAGGTTCGAGTTCTGACTGAGACCGAACAATTCGTCAACTTTTTAGCACAACTCGGGATCATTAAAAAAGCTGCAGCAAACAAAACAAATCCAGTCGGCCCCTATAATCCCCGATTACCCTGCTCTACATTTTAATTGTCCACTATAAAGCCATAAAGCTACGCCACGCAACTGCTGGCATCCGGCCATGGTTTTTCAAATCCATTTCTATTAATGAGCCGTGGACATAAAATGACCATATACGAATGAACGCACGGCTCCGCCCGCCCCAGAGGAGTGACTAGTCGATCAACCTAAAAGACAAGCAAAAGCTCACCCATTGCTTTGGTTTCTTCTCTTTTCGCGTTCAATATGGAGAACTTGAATTTGGCACGAACTTCACTTTTGGCACATTGAACGAGTAAAAGATATAGGGACAGATAGTCTCTTGATTCTTCGTCCAATCCTTTTGGATTTATCCGTAGACACCATTTTAGTTTATCACTTGCACCAGCCGAAAATGTCGATGATTTGAGTACCTGGAAAAAAGTGCAGACGTACTTTATGTTATCTACCACAACTAGTGATAACAAAAACAAGTAAGAAATCTTGAAGCGAATTCAAATGTGACAGAGCAGGGCAATAACCCTGGCCTGTGTTTTTTTACAGCAATCAAACTGCTTTGCAAATAAGAATACATTCAAATAAATACATATATAATTGAGAACTGGTATGAATCAGCACAAATGCGAACTTGCAAAAGAATCAATAAAGCTGCACAGCTGTTCGATCAAACGAAGACATTCAGTTCTACTTCAATTTTTTGCTGCCTGTCATCAAAACTAGTTGGAGCGGATCAAAGTTCATTTGCATTAGTGGGTTTAAAAAATCTATATGTTATAGGAAACTAAACCTGGGACCCTCGGGTCACCCCTAAATGCCCCTGAAAAAGCCATAACGCTCTAAAAAGGCCTTTAACATGTCAGCTGATTGCCCATTCTTTTTCAAATTTAGCGTGAGACCTCGCTAGATATTATTGTGGCTTCTAATTTCTTTTTGCAACAATCCGTACAGGTAAACTATCAAAAATAGGCATCTATACAACTTCAACATCGCTCTCAAAGTTGAGAATAAAGAGGAGAAGGTTCAATATTGTAACAGTTGCTCAGGTCCTACAAAAGTGAATACAAATTTCAATTGAAACTTAACGTATGTAAGAAGTCCGATCCCCACCCTGACATCATAAAAGGAAACTTCCCGAAAGAAGCCCTCTCCAGAAAAATTGGCGAGCATATTCCAAAGGTTTCATCTTTCTGAGGGAAGAACTTGACTTTCGGAAAGCCGCCTATTGACAAAACTCAAAAAAAGAACAGAAAAATATATGTAATGAAACGTATTGAATGGAGCTAATGAACCTTGCAGTATGTGGAAAATTCAATATGGAATCTTAATTTTCTCAGCAAATAATTATTTACTTTAAAAAAATATGCATGTATGTACACATGTTGACAGAAAAATGTCGCTTTGTTCTCTTACGGCTTGAAAACTCTTTAAAGTGCAAAACTGCTCAAAACTTCTAACTATGTCTATGTAGAAGGATTTTACGGCTTTACCCTCAAGTAAGCTCTAATCCTGCTCTACCAGCTTACGAATCCTTTTTTATTTTGCTAAATGTTCCCTGGAAAGTGCACTTAACGTCAAATCCGATTACGTACGATAAAATGTGTCCTTCATTTCATGTACGATGAATTAAATGGACTATGTGGAAATCGGCGACGCACAGACTCACCTCTCCCATTTCCTCTCGACAAAATGAAAAATTGTTTATTGTCCACATATAGTTGAATTTGACGACTTTCACCTGAAAATTACAACCATTCAAAAGGTTCTTTCAGCACCCTCACTATAGCAACCTAAAGTCATGAGCTTTGAGGCTTCTTTTTGCCTCATTCTACTTTGCTGCATTAAAAGTCAACCTTCTTTTTAGACTTACTGCGGTCTTATAACGATAACTGTGCACTTCCACAAAATAACCCGCTAAAATCGCCCGTGTAGACCGGGCCTTCAATCTGCTTCTCTTTTTTTCTCTATGGCACCGCGCTGTAAAACTGTTGCGAAAATAGGGTCAAATACCAATCCAAAGTGATTGCGGGTAGCATAGTCACCGTCAACCTCACTGTCACTCGCTCTACTTCCCCACAAATCTGTGGCCTTGTCCCAGTTTCTTTTCGGGGCAATTTTTGGTTCCATGACCGAATGAATTGACTGCATACGGAAACTACAGTATTCGATAATAAGTAAACATTACGTCGACGAAGTGGGGCTATTTACTTGGCTGTATAAACAAGGTCACACAACACAGCTAACCAATGCCCTTGGTTTTATACTCCCACCTAGGAAGGGACATACTCCATTATAAGTTGAACTGCTCGCCAATCTTATCAACTGCTATTACCCAAAATGCTACTCATCAGAAGGGGTGAGTAAATCAAACATTGAAGTCACTTTCAAACTTCAAATAGCTTCACCCAAGGGCACAGAACATAAAAAGCAAGTGCAATCCGTCTAAATCAATAAGACAGCATAAGGAAGACGAACCTGAGTATGGCACCAGTTCTCGGCAACCGGCATAAGTGGATCAGGATGTCCATGTGATGGTGAGGGCAGAGGGCTGTGTGGACGTGTAGCCTGAGGCTGCGATGTAGCTGGCAGACCTTGGCCTGGACCACCACTTACTGACTCGTCTTGAGCCGATCCGTCATCTACCATCGTCGCCACCGTCGTCTCTTTTAGTTCAGGAACACGATCCGTTCCAGCACCAAATGGCAATTTTGGCTTATCGTCAACGGTAACTGAAAAAAAGAACATTATGAGTCGATGCACGAAAGAGGAAGAGATCGAAGTAGATATGGCTCGGTTTAAGCGGGAGGTGGTGGTCAAAAGGAAAAAAAGTAGAATACTTGTGAAAGGGAGCTTCAGATTGTACTTTTGCTAATCGATAATGAAAAAGATTGGCCAAAAACAACTCGTCCTGATGAGGAACAGTTATACAAAGTGAGGAATGCAATGAACGAGACAAAGGGAATGTGAATTCACCCTACTTAGCAGATCAGAAGTCAAGTGCACCACGATATTCTGTAGACGAAGACACGCAACTAAAGCCGACTAATCGAATCGCAAGCCAAAAAGGAATTCATCATTAAGCAATTATTTATGTTCAAAATCTGAATATTCACCAATTGCCAGGAAAATTCCGTTCCAAATGACTACCATGAACAACGTTTAAATTTAACGATGCTGTTTTTATTAGTCTTGCTCATTTAAAGTTATGGTTATCTTTCAGAGACAGCCCATTTGAAAAGGATGATAAGACAGCCACTTAAAAAGTACAATCAGCATGCCAAAAAAAGCTTCTCCAAGAAAATCTCAAGAAAAACCGGTCTACTACTGGAAGTTTTGAATCAAAAACATCCTGTTACTAAAGCAATTGTCCAAGTCAATTCTAGAATTTTGTTACAATAAATGTGATTAATGAATAAAGAAGTGGGTTATTCAATCGAAAACAATAAGTGCTGTAGAAAGCTATAAGGTATTTCATCGAAAAAATGGCTCTCAGAATCGGTGGAGTATGCCAGAACTGTTACGAACGGTTCGCGTGTTTCGTCCGCAATTGCACATCGACTCACCAGGAAACGTCAATTACGGGATTATGTGAATTTCAATTTGTATTGAAAGATGGGGACGGATTTTTAGGATAAGAACCTGAGCTTATGCTTTAGAAAAAATCGAAAACAGTGAGGTTCATTCTGTCAAGACGCTGGGCGTTATTTATGCATCATTTGCAGTTATGCAATTGCTCGAATGAATAAAGATGGCGAAACAATTAAGATAGAAGGTGGTGTCATCTGTCTTATGCAGCTGGTTACCCTGCATCTGAAATCCGCATTAGTTCCTGGACAAGTAGGCCTATTTGGATTGCCCTGGGGATCAGTAGTGAGGGTCGGAATCAAAACTAGGTCCACAGTAAGCCCAGTGCAGAAGGAACGGCAGATCGGACTAACCATTCAATGAGCAGGAACAAGCACGGACAAAGAGGAAGGGAGAGGGGTGTCCAATGATGAATGGCATGTTAGTAGAAACTGTCACAACGTGAACAGATGATGATCGTGGGAGCGTATTGAAGGCGTATCAGACTGAACTCCTATTGTATTCCGGCTTATAGGGACCAAAATTCATGGTCTGGATTGAAACTCCTACCATAATCCCTTTACCGCTCCATTATGGCAATTAATTAGTGCTACTCTTATATTCCAACTGCATGAGGGAGATCACTAAAGGACACTGGACCTGTTCAAGGCTACTATCCATACCCATGGAACCAATTCGACTACAAAACAAGAAGAGGTACTGTAGAAAGAAGTCCAGTGCCAGCCAGGTCAGCGAAGGTTTACCGGACACCCCAGCCTAGTAATTGTGTATTTACTTGCCAATAAGTGATATTTGTTTGTAATTGATGATGACTGCTTCAAAAATAAACCGACAAGAGCCTGTAGAAGTGATTGAATGGGTATCCCCTTTCGACCATTCGCGAGAGGTCAGGCCAGTGCTTCTGTCCATAATTATTTACTATTTATTATATTTACAAGGGGTATATATAATATATTTACAGGGAAGGAAATTCCTTGTAGCAACCTCTTCTCCAAGCAGCCGATTTGAAAAGTTCAAGAGTTTGATTGCATTGAACGAGGTCCGTTTCAAGGTCTAATTTAAGGGCCAGGTGCCATTGACAGCAAGACCACGAGTCAGTCACTCTACCACCTCATTCAATAGCCACAGCCTCACGGATGAAGATAAAGAGAGAAGTAGGATTGTGAGGAAGCGATGAGGAGGAACATGGAAGATGTGGAGGCAAAGACGGCAGGGGTGTTTCTCAGAAAAAGCCCGATTATCTACTTGAACCCATCAAATTGACTTGGTGAACAAGCGACCAACTGGCATGTACACATCTGGCCAGCAACCGGCCATACTGCTGCCATGCCAATGAACAAAATGCCTCTGAACATTGCTCAATTTCGATTGATGTTCAGGGAAAGTCACATGAAATTCAGGCGATTCCTTGACAAAATGGGTCCAGGAATCGATTGAGACGACGAGAAATTCCCGTCTATTTTCTACTCTCAGGTCGTTTCTTGGGGAGTAACTACAGCAATGGGAGTTCAGAGCTGAACAGGAAAAAAAACTTCAAGGACTTTATGGTGGTGGACTTGGCAAACTGAATTTGATCCAAAGCGATCAGATCGTGAACAGGGAGGCCCGTAGCAAAAAGTTGAACTTCGTTCCAGTTCCAGTTTAAGGAAGTTCCGGTTAGTATGTAGGCGATAAGATGGGACAGGGACACTAATGGGCTATATACAAAAGTCCCTCATACCTTTCCCGTCCGGTCCCTTCCCGTATGACATTCAAAATCTGTTTCGAGAATGGATATTGCAGCCGACAAGGTTACTTGGATGGCCGTGACATGCGGTGCACTACGTCCTTGGTTAGGGAGGATACCGTCCAGGGCCATAGTCCGGCCATGGTCACGCAGCCAGTCAACAATAGCCAAGTATCATAAATCTGGCTAGCTGATAACGACTTCGAACCAGAGCCATAATGAGCTACAGTTACCCAGCCCTGCCAACCTTTCAGAGTAATTACTGCAAGTCTCAAGAGAGTGGCACCAATTTGGTGATCTTATACTGCATCCGACAATGTGGGACCTATTAATGGCTCCTTTCAGGATCATCCGCTCTCGTGGCCCATTCAAGTGCCCTTTAGGTGAACCTACACCTCTATCTTGTTCTGCACCCAAGAATCCTGGAGTTGAGAGTGTCTCCCACTTAGCTTTAAGACTTTGGGCTCTGGGTCCTCTGGGAAACCGTCTTTGAATACCTTCAAACAACCAGAAAGACAACTACAGCAGTAGGAACATGGCTTCACACCAAAAGTTCTCAGGCTTTAGACCAAAGGGGGTATACACGCCCATGAAAAGCGCCTCAATACCCAGCTGGAGAACGGGTCCGCGCCCGGTGCCCATATATTTCCGGCCGAATTTGAGCAAAGTTGATATATACGCTCTAGAGGAACAAGAACAAGCATTAACTTACATGGTAGCCAGTAACTCAGGTTTTCTGGGTATTCAGGAAATTACAAACCAACGGAGAATACGGTATATGGCTCTTGAATAGACCAAATATATCTACAAGAAGAAGCTATTTATCAAGTCAGGTCGAACGGGGGGAGAAGAAAACGAGAGGACACGACCTACTCAACCGTTTTTAGCGACGGGAACAGGAATCGTACAGATAACACAACGATAAACAACCCGACCCAACACAGACTATTGCCCCATGTGGTGTTCTTCCCGTGGTCCCCCTCCCTACCCAATGAAGTACACATGACAGGGATCGGGACGAATACGAGTCCGTCCACATCCACAGGGAACTTATGTTTTTCACGCCGGTCAACTGCCACAAATCAATAAGTGCTCAGTTGAAAAACACAGTATAGCCCTTTGTTTTGGTACACTACCGAACAACAAGCGGATTACGGTCATTATGTGGCAGTTGACCGGGGGCTTCTCAGAAAGCCTACATGAAGGGGCAGATTCCCAGAAAGAGTTCGTAGGTGGGAGGGTGGTACTGGGTAAGTTTCATGCACGGCTGATGAATGAAAGGGTGAATCACTTTTTCCCAGGGAATTTCTTACGAAGCGACAACTGTCACAAATCACTACTCGAAGGAGGACAACTGTAATAATGACTTCATAAATATGAGAATGGGGCTAATCTACGGCTCGTTTGCTCGTTTAAAAGTATAGATAAGCATCAGGACACAGCCGATTGCCGATGACTAAATCAACAAAAGTCGCTACCGTGATGTGTACGAATTCAGTTGATTGGATGGAACCCTCCTCCCTAGCTGAACGCTTGGGCACTTGCCCATTTAATAGCTACTGATCCCCTCGGAGACGATCCTAGACTTGTCCGACGGGAGGCAAACCCCCTAGCAATGGCTCCAACTGTTCACTACCGTAGGACGATTGAAACGACGGAGTAGAGAGCGTTTTCCGACGAACTAAATGTTGACATGAGTCAGTCAAAAGAACTGTCCATGATTTCTAGTCACCGGTTGTACATTCGGAACATCGTCGGACGATAAAAAGGTATAGGAATCCTGTAGGGAAACACATTTGTATCCCCTCGCTTTCGCTTGCATGTAGTAGAGAAACAAGTCATAATTAATCCGAAGAAATGAAAAGCATGAATGGTAGATGGTATACGGTAGAAACGAATACGCAGGCATACGCAGACAAATAGACAGATGACGACCAACAAACGACACACATGGTGACTAGTACTCTCTCTTAACCAGTTTGTCCAGTCGTATACAGATAATTAAGAGGCGAAGACGATGAATCGTATGAAAGTAAAAGCAGCAGCTCGACACCGTCCTATACCCGAAGTGGACTGAAGTTGACTTGTAGACAGAAGGTACTGGGGGTAGCCAGGGAGGTAAACAGTGAATCGCCCACAGGAACGACTTCTACCTGAGTAAAATTTTAGATTACTGCTAAGTAATGACTGACAGCACCGCCTTTGAACGTTCTCTGCTTCGTCTCTTTTTCCCCCTCTTGGAAGCAACACAAATGGAGCCGATGAGAATTCTGNTATGAAAGTAAAAGCAGCAGCTCGACACCGTCCTATGCCCGGAAGGGACTGAAGTTGACATCTAGACCGAAGATACTAGGAGTGGCGTGGGAGATAAACAAGGAATCGCCCCAGAAACGACTTCTACCTGAGTAAAATTCGAAATTACTGCCAAGTAATGACTGACAGCACCGCCTTTGAACGTTCTCTGCTTCGTCTCTTTTTCCCCCTCTTGGAAGCAACACAAATGGAGCCGATGAGAATTCTGCAGATGGCCGAGCTCACGTACCGCCCCTGATGGCCCAGTTTCCTGCATGTCGATAAGACATATAACCCGACTACATGGGAAAGAACACTTCAATCACTATTATAGGAAAAAGAATTCAATGTACGTGCTAATCAGTCGTCCTGGGATACGCCATGCACTTGACTTTCAATCGATATTGCTATCGAAAGAATGCGCCGACTGTATTCCTCAAAATAAATTTTGAACGGGATTTTTTGGTATCAGAGTAGCCCATCCGAACAGGTCGTTCGTTATTTTTGAAGACGATTAATTGATAAGAGGATGGAACCACCAAAAAAATGTACATGGGACGACCCCCAGCTGCAAAACCGAGAGGAAAGTAGTGGCAGTACAAAAAACCAGATAACGAGAGTACATTTTTTGAGGTGACCTCTTGAGTAGCTCAGAAAAACCACTGGGGTTGACGGTCATGAGAATGGAACAGGAGAGGAAACGGACGCGAAAAGGGTCGTAAAAAAAGCGTACCGTACTCCTGATTGCAGAAACAACCGGGAAGGAGCATCTGGGCGCGATTACAAAGATCTTCGTGCCCACTGAATTACAAAGTTTTTGGTTCTGTGGGACAATCCCTGCCTAGTGGCTATCTTCCCCAATCAATGCAGTGAAGCCCTCCTTCTTTGGCAGCCTCCTCTTCCGCTGAGGTCTCCTACTTGAAAGGGCATGTAGTTCAAAATCAGGATGGGAAAAGCTGGAACCCCCCGTACTATTGGGGAGCTTGAGATGCGCCGTTGATCGAATTCGATTTTTCCAGAAAAATCGTAACAGGGCCCAAACCTCGAATTTGCCCTTCCAAAAAAAAAATTAACCGTCAGCAATTATCATTTCAAAGTTCTCTACCCTCTGTCGGATTAATGATGGAAAGGGTACGGATAGAACAGACAGAATATGATTCAGTGAACTACAAATCCCCGAAGCCTAAATTGTACGTTCCCGCCCCACACTTAAAAGGAACATCCCAAACAAAGGCTACGAAAGTGTTTCCCCATGTAATCCCAAATAGGGGTGACCTTCGTCATACCCACTACTTATTTCAAGACGTCATTGGGCCGATACACCTCCATCTCTGGTCACAGCACTCATTCAGCTGAAGAAAGTCGAAAGGGCCTCTTTGCCACAACCCCTCTGCTTGGCGGAGCACTACACTAACACTTGCGAGTTCGGTCCAATCGCCAAGAGCTTGTACAAACACCCATGCCGTGCTACGCTGCACGGAAAACCTATTCACGGGGAAAAGGGAAGAGAAATAGTGGGTGGAACAGTCGTCAAATACGAAATGGAAACCGATGAATGTGTTATGGCAAGATGTGTAACGATCGGACATTTCCAGCTCTCCATTCCCATAGAATTCGTTTATAACTATTCCCACTAAGAGGACAACCCAGGGTAAGACGCCTATTCTGCGAATGATGTGGGTAGGAGAGGGGATAGTGTACTATTACACTCAAGGGTCAGTCATAAGCTGGGTCAAGCGCGGGGTAAGGATTTCCAGGAAGAGGAGGATCAAAATACATTCTCCCTCAAGCACATTCCGCTTTTTCTGCAAGCTTCCCATGGGTAGAATTCATGATCCCTCCCACATAACACTGCATGTTTTACACTCATGGAGAAAGGTCTAACGATCTCTTGTGGCTCAGCACTTTACCCTTGAGAATGGAGAGGGTGGGGTAGGGCGAGAAAGTCTGCTTAGCTCCCCGTTCCCCTCACAGTTGACCATAAATTTCGGAGAATGCTTGAAAAATGGAGAAAAAAAATCATCGGATCCAATAAGATGTCAATGAAATCTTACAAAACAATTATTTTAACGCAACTCTTCCCTTCAGGGCGGGCACCTACTGCNTAACGATCTCTTGTGGCTCAGCACTTTACCCTTGAGAATGGAGAGGGTGGGGTAGGGCGAGAAAGTCTCCTTAGCACCCCATTCCCCTCACAGTTGACCATAAATTTCGGAGAATGCTTGAAAAATGGAGAAAAAAAATCATCGGATCCAATAAGATGTCAATGAAATCTTACAAAGTAATTATTTTAAAGCAACTCTTCCCTTCAGGGCGGGCACCTACTGCCCCAAGCTTCCTACTTAGCAACTTTCCATTGCGAGCTCACTCTAACTGAAAGCGTTCCTTCGTGGGACGCTCCATCATTTTTGTCTAGCAGTGACTACCCGACTCATTTCGACCTAGGATTCTTCCCCCCTTGTCAGTTATCTTTCATGGGTGCTCCTGAAGACTTACTTTGTTTGTATGGATATCCCAGGTCCGATTTTAATTACTTAGCGCCAGGGTAGTTTTTTATTCCGATGCCTCCTGCAAGCTTCATAAATTTCTACTCGTTGCGATACTGAGGATATACTTTCGAGTAGATTCACTGAACATGCCTGTTAGGGCCAATGTGAGCTTAATCCTAGTGACGGTTGATGCGTGTGCGACCTATACAATGTCTTGCGCTGGCAAGCTGATATATAAGGCAGTACATTTATCCTCCCGGACGGGTCTGGTATCAGTTAACCGATCCCAGAGGGACGGGAAGCTTATCTGACTGCCACGGCTTTCAAGCAGGGCTTCAATCCCTGGACCATGCATGCGTGATGGTGAGGTCACTCGCCACTACACCACCTCCGTTCAAATTATTATTTATATTGTGTTTTTAAGTCTGCATTTTGCAAAATAATAAGGGCCAGCTGACTACTGGAATGGTAGGCGTGGAACTCATAACAGGACCGATAACAGGTTCTCATGATCGTTATGAAGTAAGGGAAAGTGATCGGTAGTGGTGGAGGCAGGACGCATGTAATGGCTGCAGCCGTCGTGTAGGAGGAGGACTAGAGAGCGGAATCGAAAAAAAGGTATGACAAAAGGAGAATAGAATGAGGGAGGAGAGTACAGCAACGACTGACTCATCCAACAGGGTTTGCTGGTGAAATAATAATAGAGAACTTGATAAATAAATGGTGCTCAGGTGACAGGAGAATGTGACTTTTCAGTGCTGCCATGCAAAAAACTAGATGACAATGGTGGTGTAGGTAGATTCGCATAGTAAAAGGCTCAAAGGTAGAGAGAGTGGTCACCCAGAAGTTGCCTTCATAATGCAAAACTACGCATTGAAATTGGAAAATTTTTATTTTCAATTCGGAAATTCATTTGAAGATGTCAAACGCTCCCAGATCCTCTTCACTTGAAATTATATCCGGGCCGTAATTCACTCAAGTATATTTTGATTGCTTTGCAAAGAAAGGGTTCTGTAGAAGAGGGTATAAGAGCGAGATGAGCCCGTTGACGATACCAAAAAAACGACCAATGGCTGTTAGAAACAATTGCCAAATTCCCATTCGGAACGCAAATGTAATGCTTTCAGAGAATAATTAAATATTAGAAGGATGTATGGCTACTGTAGCTGTCGGATTCAATTTTTAGATGAGGAGCTCTGGGTAAAACCTAGTCTAAGGAAGGTTTTCAGAATCTGGGAATACTTCCCATCTGAACGAGACCAACTTTTTTTACCCTTACCTTGATTGAATTCGGGAACTTTCAATTTCTAAAGTCACCCGATGCTCGTTTCAAGCTCTCTTTTTACAATCCCATTTTACAAAGTATCTATTGCCAAACTCATTAGAAATAGCAATAATTCCAAACGATCTTTCAAAAAACGAACAAAACAAGTCTTATGGGTGAGCGGCGTGGCGGTGATAAAACGTAAAGTGTGGCAAGAATAAAGTGCGTAGTGGTTGATCACACTTACCCCAGGGGTACCCGCTAAGCACCTATGTCCCCCAACAACAGCTGACAATATCAATTACTGCTTTCAGTTCAAGTAAACTCAGGCAGGTTCAACTCCCAGCTGATGCTGTTCGCAATTATCAGGCCCACACCCAGATGAACGAAGCCGCAGAGTATAACAGGAACCAAGGGCCCACCGCCACTCTTGAATAATAACCTTGAAACGGGGATTTTTCGAAATTTTCAAATCTTCAGAAAAGTGTCGGCCCGGCAAGTTCTAGCTCAGAGTAACCGGCGGAAGGAGCTTCTCCACCTTCCCACCCTGTTTCCTGAGCTAGAGCTTGCCGTAGGTTCTTCCAAAAGTCTCCATATATGGCCTTCATCAGAGCCGCGATTTGCTGAACTCCGTCCCCATAGAAGCGCTGGTGAAACTGATACCCAGGCAAGATAAACGGCCAAAAAGTCATCGCTCAGATCCATTCGAGAACTACGGATGACTGTAGTTGAATTCCATCAAAACGGCAAGGCAAAACTAATGCGCAGCAGCCAATCTAAGCAGAACGAAATCGTCATCGGTAGCAGCCGCTTCTGAGAGAGATAACGGCGACGAAGATCCGGGAATACAAACGACGATCTCGTACAACAATAGTGCTCGACATTGGAGAAAACTGTAAGGGATCTACGCGATTCTCATCGTGTCAGCTTTACACACGATAAACAATTGATGGGAGAGGTTCTATAGAATGATTGGTGAAACATTGCTGTTTAAAATAATCAGAATCCATTTCTCTTTTTCCACGTTATCAAGTGGAATATCATTGCTGATAAAAGCCGTGTGACGGATTAAAGGTCATTCACATTCCATGATTGAACTGCTGTGTAATAAAATGCGTGACATTGACATTGAAAACCCATGATTGCATAGATAATTGTAATTCAACAAGGCGATACAAGCTGCAAGCTGTGCCCACTGATTATTGAAGCATTCTTACACCCCATTTGGTCACCACTGTTTAATAGCAAATTTAATTAATATATTCGAAATCAAAAAGAAATGGGCCAGAACACTATTGCAATGTTTTCACATCCATAAAAGTCTTTACAAAAAATTTTTCTTCGTTGTCATTAGCAAGCAGTAACTGAAAGGAGCAACTGAAGGGAGTATGGCAGGGCACCGACAAATAGGGTAAAATCATGGCTACTACCAGTATATAGTGAGGTTATGAAGTAACAACTTGAGGGAGCATGTGAAGGAAACAGGGCCCGACAAGTGAGTAAGCCATGGGTGGACAGGGGTCACCAGTGGGTAGTGATAAATAAAGACAGAAGAAAGTAATTCAGCAAAGCTTCTGTCTTCTCGTTTTGAACCCTCCCACAGCCAATTTAGGTCAACACAGATTAGGATAGAAGGAACAGTTGGACAGCTATCCAAAGCGATACAATCAGATAACTCTTCAAACGATATCAAATGATTAATCGAGAAATCATAGTAAAAATTTTGAAGTAAACAAAAATCACAGCAGGCCAACATAACTACATGAGTCTTTTCTTCGAGACCCTAACCCTTTTTGTGGAACTTAGTTATCGCATCAGAAAGGTCGACTTCAGCGCTTTTCTAGGGCGATTTCACAAAAGGCAAACAATTATCAGAAAATCTGAAGTTCTTCTTCATATGAGTCGTGTATAGAGGTCACTTTTGTAATTTTGGTAAAAGGCGTTGTAAAAAAAGCTCAGCTTTGAAAGGTAGAAGATAATTCACAATTTTGAGATGTCAGAAGCTTGCCAACTTTTCAAAATAAGGAGAAGAATATTAGTGNACATGAGTCTTTTCTTCGAGACCCTAACCCTTTTTGTGGAACTTAGTTATCGCATCAGAAAGGTCGACTTCAGCGCTTTTCCAGGGCGATTCCACAAAAGGCAAATAATTAGCAGAAAATTTGAAGTTCTTCTTCATATGAGTCGTGTATAGAGGTCACTTTTGTAATTTTGGTAAAAGGCGTTGTAAAAAAAGCTTAGCTTTGAAAGGTAGAAGATAATTCACAATTTTGAGATATCAAAGCTTGCCAACTTTTCAAAATAAGGAGAAGAATATTAGTGAATTCGAAATTACGGAGAGTTCTACTAACATCAACAGCCATCCAGTTATAGGGGACTTAAAATGGCCGAATTCGGGTGGAACCTATAATCCAAAGCCAGGAATTCCCATCCCTGAGCAGGCGCGCAGTTGATTCGATCCGACTCGACCTGACCCGGATGAGGCTTGTCAAGATCGTCGTGGGAGCGGCGATTATCCGTATACATAACTGTCTCGAAACGACATCTGCTTTGTTCAGCAGATAGGTATGATTAGACAGTAACACCATATGGGAGAGGTCAGTTGAGCAATTAAGCTGGGATTCGATCCCCTGGATGTTGCATGAAGTACTAACGAAGTGAAGTATTAAACCGGGATCGATTCACCCGAGAAGTTCGGACTTTTCAGATCGTTTCGATACGATTCGGGAACTAAATCGAAATGTTTAAGAAGCGTCTCAGAAGGGATAGAACCTATTCCCAATTTGCAACGTCCGAAACAAGCTTTGCCAAAAAGCTGCCCTCGGTGTCCCCGAAAGTAATGTTTGTTATTTGAGCCAGGTAGTGACCTTCCTGAGCTCTGTGTGGGAAGGTTCGAGGAGACATGTGGCCACTAAGAAAAAGTTAGGAGTTCAACCAATTCATCATAGCGAAAGGATGACTTATGACAGCAACAGCCTGTCTGTGTAACCTGACCAAAAAAAGGTGAAGGCAGAACTTTCTATTAGGAACGAACTCATTCCAAACTATGGTCAGGACGTCCCGGTTGCAACGCGGTCGCGACGCGGTTGCTGTCCTTCCATCTTGGCACCAGCTAATCCACATCAGTATAACATTATTCAAAGACAAAATCAATTTAATTTCATTCTGAGGCTTTGTCCCTAAATGATTTTGAGAAGGGCAACCCGAGCCTCACCAAAAAACACGTGGGGAGGTACGAAAACGTTCTGTGACCTCAAAAATGAGTCCTACGGGTCATATTGAGCCAACTGGAAGAATCAAGGAATAAAGGCGCTTTTGGGGATAATCAGGGAAAGAAACTACCTGGGAGCACTGAAGCAATCGGAATCGATAGTGAACTGTGAGCTCAGCTGAGCACGACTGCAAATAGCAGATTCCTATCGGGAACCGTCCGAAATAGGAGCAACCGCGGTGGTCGAGCCGAAAGTCTAACAATTGACTACGCGGCCTGCTGACTACTTGGAAGTGATGACAATCGATTGAGAACTGAAGATGGGAGCGATCCCTAAGCAAGATTTCCAGAATGGCCCGATAGAAACGAGTGGGAGAAAGGACAAGACGTGAACGTGAGGATGAGGAAAACTCCCCAATCAAGGACTGAGTTGGGGAAGGAGAAATAAATTATTCCACAGGCTGACATCAGAACGGCACTGAAGAGCAGGCCTAAGTGAACACATTGAAAGAGTTTGGTGGTTTGAGCGATGTCACCCAGACAGGCAGAGCAAATCGGGGCCAAAGACGGGCAGGCTAGGAAGGGGTCAGAGACGAAGAGCAACTGGCAGAGTACAGACGGCAAAAGCCCCTGGGAAAGAGCATGGGAGCGCAGAAACACAGACATGCGCCCTGCAAACAGTGGGGGCGCCGCAACGACCGCCGAGTGCTGGACGAGAGGAGCAGCCGTCTCAGTGGGGGAGCTGCAGCTTCCCTGGGGGAGCAGCACGATCACCCTTGAAGCTTTCGGAAATCTTGGGAAGGTAATTGTTTAGGCTCGTGGCGGCTGCCTCAGGGCAATTGGTCAGGTGGTCGTGGATGGCACGGCTGGTTACGTTCATTACCGTAATTGGCACTATGGTCCCTCTATGCTTTCATCACTGAACATCTGCCGTTGTAGACTTAATTTCCCATCTGGAGATGGACGAGAGTTCAAGGACAACTAGCTTTGATCCCATGTGGCATTGGGTTAGAAGGTCATCGGCGCCATCATTACGGTTGGGTCCCGTGAGACCTTGCATAACAACTTAAAATTCTAAGAAAAATCGGGAATCCCAAGAGCAATTCCCTTGAAATTAGGTAGGAGCGGGATGTGGGTGGGAGTATATTTCAAGAAGTACCGTCTATTTTACATTTAGATTGTTCCGTTTCGCTTGATCCATAAAGAAAGAAACCAGGTCTACCAACGTCGATAGTCCCCGTCGCAGGATACGCCGCGCATGCCGCTACCACTCAAAATCGCAGCTGCATTGGGATGCTTATCTTTCCTACTTGGTCGTATGAGGGATCAGCTTTCGTACTAATTAGGGTTTGAACCCTCCTGAATGAGTCCCGTAACAACAATAGGCTCGGAATTGGTGAAAAGCCCCATTGGCCTTGGTGGGCATCGATCCGAGATTCTACTCCGGCCAAGCGCGGGGCATTGCACCACTTTGCACTGCCCCACCCCCGCCACGGTTCGCTTCATATATTTGTTTAGTAGACATGACTCAATAAAGGAAGGTGGGATGATGCCGGGCGACGCTATGTCACGCATATGATTCGAGCATCAAATCCCGAACCGATACCCGCTTAGGTCAACCAAAATTCACGACGAATCAGGAGAGAGGGAAGGGAGGGTGGAAGCGCTGGCTCGGCATCGGCTGGTACGCACACAAACGCCTTTACGAGCCTGAATGGAAGTCGAATGCGTGGAAGAGATTGACCGTGCCCAGCAAACTTTGGGTTTCAGTAGCATGCTGTTGCTCATTGATTATATTTTAATTCCTTTTTACTTCGTATATATTTATTTCACATGCACAAGAACCAGGGCGGATGTGGTATAGGGCCAAGTGGCGCGCTATCACACATGTATGGTCACGGGTTCGAAACCCGGAACGATATCTGCCTAAACCTTAGATCCCTCCGGGGGTCGGTTAGTTGTTACCAGACTCATCTGGGAGGATTAAGCACTGACATTAACATAGGTGGGCCATCCCAAGTGTAAGCCATATCACTACGATCTTGAAAGGAAGTCGAGTGTGGGGCGCATCCCGAAACGGGATTGAACAACGCCAATTCAGGTGTACTTGTTCCCAATTTAGGACTCAAGACCAACTAGGTAGTAGTAGCTACCCATCCGGGTGCCCAGAATTGCTCTTTGTAAACTTGGGTGACCTCAAACGGAACAGACATAGGGTACTATCATCCAAGAACAAAAAGAACAAAAAAGGTAAAGGTAACGTTCCTTATATTCTAAATTGGTCCTGACACGAAAATTGCATTACTGTATAATATATTATTTGGCAACAAAATTTATGCATTATCCAGAGACTCTGCGTCCCTCCCTGCCTCCCATTCACACGACAATCTTTCTAGAAATCATTTCGGGCGGAGGTGAAAGTTCCAGTCCCATTTTCGCTGCCCTACTGAAGATCGCGACCTATATATTCCCTACCGTGTCCCCGTGGACGAGAGATATTGCGTCATTTAATTGGCCGCGTAGTTGGGTCAAGGCCCTAAGGGTTCCTTGTTGGTTAGTGAAGGATTTGTCCATCCATCCGTGCGATCCTGGTGCGGCCACTTATCTTTTGGTGACAGGTGTCCCACTGCGGATTTGTCTTCTCCCTTCCAGGCGAGGTAAAACGGCACCGGCAACTGTTCTTTCCCATAGTGTCATTGACCACCATCTGCTGCTCGGGATGATGTCCTTGGTGTTAGGGTACTTTGAATCACCCCACTTTATTCATGTATGTATATCCCTATATGCGGACAAATTAGACCCCATGCATGAGCAATGGGCGTAGGTAGGGTAACGCCGCTGTCGCGGCGATAAAGTCGGGATCACTCCTGACACAGCAGAGAGAGGACCCCGTGTGAAGTGTCCGGAATCGGTGGTAATCATAGTCCGGTGATTTATGATACGATTATATAAGCGTAGGTGAAAGTGACTATTAGTTTTTAGTAAAACCATCAGAATACAGTAGAAGTCGCCACACACTCACCTCTCTGTAGTAGTTCCGTGAAGTAATTGAATGGTATTCAGACAAGACAACAATTAAATTGCTATTCATCTATAATAAATTGCTGGTTTGAGAATAGTTTGAGCTCATATGAAGGGCCTGTAGAGACCTGAGTGAGATTGAACCAAAAAGGGGACTTGGAAATGGCGCCTTTTGGCACTGCGCCCCGGTGCTCTACGTCGGAAAGGTGACTGCACTCGATTCCAGCGGATTTTGAGGAAACAAAAGGATAAAATTGACATCTGAAGCTCCCTTTCCACCGAGTTCGGCTAAGAAATTGGCCAAAACAAACATCAGGTCTACCATATCATTGACAAGACGATAAACAAAGAATTCAAGGAACTCACGTAAGTATCGGAGTAAACTTCGACGAAATATCTGATCAGATGAAGTAGCAGGAGCTTTCTGTGGTCTTTGACCACCGCTCACCACCCGAGGCCACATACGAATATGGCCCTGGTCGACATTGAACGCCAAGGCCGTCAGACACCGCATGTCACGGATAGAAATGGGCGGGGCATGAAAGACTCGCTCGTAGAGAGTGGGATTACTGTCATAGTCTCGTGTATTCCAACGGATTGGTTGATTATACGGAAAAGATAGTACAGTAATCCTTCTATTGCTGGATGTTGGATCACGACACGAAAGTCATCTACTCGGGAAAGAATCCCTTCGTGGGGCTCTAGGTGGGTTACTTATTGATCTCATTCAAGCATTCTAGCAGGAACTGGAAGAAGGGGCGAAATACTGAAACATGGAACTGGTGAAATGGGAAAAGCTAAATAGGTCAGTCTTGCTCGAGACCTTCAGAATGAGCCGCGCACCTGACCTTGATCCCCAATTCCTAGCGACATCTTAAAACAGCTCTGGCCTGTGCAATGTTACAAGGGTAATGAGTCGGTTTGCCTACTCAGAGGAGACACTTCTAAGTCGCTAGGTAAACAATACACATGGCAGAGAATTAGACTGTTGTCCTTCCTTTTGTCGGTCAACCTCTATGCCCAAGTAATAAATAAATCCATGAAATAGGTGAGGAGCGGATGATAAAGGTAAGAGGTCGAGTCAGGCGGTGGTAGTCAGGGAGGAGTAGAACAGGGCTCATCGGCTCCCCTTAAGGTGCTTCCCCGATGCGAACCTTCTCCAAACCCAATAAATCACCCACACCGCTTGGTGTGAAATGAATAAACTGCGGCACCCCAACTTCTTTCCATCGTGAAGAAGCCATGTGTCCTGCTGCCACAAGCCATAAACCAGTCCCAACTCTAACCACCCAGTGCCCATCATTCCCTGTCCCCATCATATTCAGCACCCCCATATGCCCGGTGATGCTAGCGTCTGACTTATTACATAGTCAAATTTATTCGCACATCCGTGATTCTCAGTGACAATGGTGACTTTTGATTTATTTGTTTATTGATTGATTGATTTATCACCTTAGAAGATCGGTTCTTATGGACACCTGCTTTTCTTCGCTTTTCGTTGAGGCCTCAAAGCCACTGAAGAAGCCCGGGAAACAGATAAATAAACAATATTAATAAATATGAATAAGTATTGAATCCCTTCAAGAGATACCCTAGTCTCGAACCAAGCCTTACCTCCACTCAAAGAGACCCATAATCTTTGTTTGCTGGTATGGCCTGATGTCTGGGGAAATGCTCGAAAGCAATGTCAAGGTCACCATTGAGCTTTACACAGCCTAGCTAGGAAATGCTCGAAACGAATGTCAAGGTCACTGGAGCTCTACACAGCCAAGCAACACCGCGTAAAAGCCACTATACGATTGAAAAGACCCTGACTGCGCCAGCTCCATACTGCACCAATCGCCAAAGCCTCACCCCCCGTAAGCTCGAATGCGAAGTCTTTCATCCACATCTGTCTCATTCTCCGTACCATGCACCGACGGAGACTGTCGTCTTTTCCGTTCCCTGTCGAATCACATGCGGGGCGTTACTCATCGACAATAAGGAGCACCATAAAAATTGTCCCAACAACTTGTTCGATACCAGATCGGGTGATTTTTGGCAGAATGGTATCGAAAAACTGGTCGAAAGGTGGGGAAGGTCGTAAACAACTATGGCGAACACATAAAAGATTAATTGATTGTTATTACCGATAATTTTTTCTCAAATGAAAGTATTTACTAAAAATTATTCCTCATCAGGCAGTAATTGAATCAGAGAGTGGGCTTAACTCCGAAAATCTGAATGAAGGCTGACTTCCGAAAGGTAACTCTTGTGAGGCCAGTAGTTTTTTTTTGTATAGGCTCTTACCAGTTAGTTCTATTCGTCCCTGCGACGCTCCGATCATAGCCTATTTACCATGATTTATGACCACAAGACAGTTTTAGAGCTAAAATTTTATTCTGTGGGAAGAAAAGGCTTCTCGGAGCTCACCCAGATTCCCGGGTGTGGGAGCAACCTGGGAAGTAGGAGCTGAAGAGCGTTATCGACCGACTTTAGTATTGAGTTAACCTTACATGGCAATAACATTGCAGCCATGTTGTTTACATGCTGTCACCCAAATAGTAGCCTGTATGTCGACCAGTGAAAGCTGAGTATACCCATGCCAATGTTTTGACCATGACCTCTGACCCCATGGGATGAAAGCACAATGGGCGCCAGGTGGTATATTGGTTTCCCTGGCTTCTTACGCTTCGCTCAATCTAATACTGTAATTGAGACATCATTACCCTCCAATGCCTGCTAAGTTTGGGTGGGTGGAACTGAGCGGGTAAGTATGTGCAGAGGAAGGGCAGTCAGCATGTGAAGGAGGAAAGTAAGTCATGCATGCGACTGTCGGGGAGCCACGACAATCTGGAAGGAATTATGATATTAGGGAGATTTCCCATACTTGTGAGTTTGGGAAACTTGTCGATAAGTTCTCACAGTTCAACATCATCCAGTATTAAAAGAGAAAATTATTCATGCGTCCATTTGATTGCTTATTCTGGTGATTATTGAATTATTTACTTGTTTACTTATTTATTCATGACCGTGAGCCACCCTGCACCGATAGATTGCAGTAGTTTCTATTTCATTAATCCAACTAGAACTACACCCGAAAAACAAATAAATATGTAAATCGATATCAAGGCTATAATCAAAATTTTGACAAATACAAACCAGGTGGAGCTAAATAAAAATTCACCAATACTTCAATTTGCTAGTTTATTTATCAGTATTTTATCAGTAGTTTATTCAAAANAATCCAACTAGAACTACACCCGAAAAACAAATAAATATGTAAATCGATATCAAGGCTATAAACAAAATTTTGACAAATACAAACTAGATGGAGCTTAAAAAAATTCACCAATACTTCATCTTTCTAGTTTATTTATCAGTATTTTATCAGTAGTTTATTCAAAAGCAGCGGTGGTATAGTGGCAAATGGCGCACTATCAAACCCTCATGGTCTCTAGTTCTAATCCCGGATCGATGTCCGCCTAGAACAAAAGAGCCTTCCATCTTCCGGCTTTGATCAAACTCACCAGACTCGTCTGGAAGCATGAAAGCACGGAGTATGGGGACACTCAATACGCCACTAGGATTCTGAATGAAAGTCGAATGCGCGGCGCATATAACGAACGGGATCGATTTATGCCAGAAGAGTTTCTCCTCGTATCCTTTTTTGTGATTCCAACACACACAAAATGCTATAAACCCCTCGATTTACGAAGAAAAATATCTTTATTTTTATTTCACTTGCTCTACCAGTATGTCCTACCGGTATAACTGAAACCAAGTGTTAACAGGGCTGCCTACTCCATCCGGAGCTTCCCGAGTTGTTTGACCTTGACTTCACTGAGCGCTGCTTATGGATGTTATCAGTTTCCTCTTGCGTTCTCCTGCATAATTCATGAGGAAGGGTCATCGCCCAGCACTCTGATAAGATTAGCGGCAGCTTCCCAGATTGTTCGATAGCGCTAAGTAGTTCCGGTACGTCATCCGTGGGCTATTTTTGGAAGTCCAGATGGGCGATCGTTCTTATTGGTACCGTCTTCCGACTGATTGGCTGGGTAAAATCATAAATTAGTAGAGAGGAGGAAGAGGATCTGTCTGACAGCCGACGAATCATTTCCATTCAACAATTGAGCGCTGCTGGGCAATCGCTCATAAACGGATTCATTACGAATCATAGCCTAAATCATTATGACGAATGGTCGGCGATGGTTTTGCAGTGTTCGTATGGTATTGATTAAGATTCCATCGATAAATATTACGTATTGATCAATGACACACCCACCCACCCAGATACACACACGCCCACCTGGGAGAATTGGGTTACTAGGTGAGGGGGAAAATTTATGAGAACTGATGAGTTTAGATTCTTACACTCATTTATTTCCCTCTGCTTATTCTCCTCAATCTGATTGGCAGTTACTTCACACCTTCAGGAGTATCGGGGAGTTGTATTGAAAAGGTGTTGAGGGACAATAAGGGGCTCCCCTTCGGAACTGGGAGGTGCGAAGGGACTCACCTGTTGTTTATATATTTATTCATTTGTTTACATTTCAAGGCTTGCAATGCAGTGTATGTACGGATTGAAATCGGATAGCTCCTGAGGTTTCAGAAGGTAGTTATTGGTTAAATGACTATGAACCATGTGGAGGGATGACTAACGTTGAGGGCGACTTCATGGGAGAAAAGCAAAATCGGGGTTTTAGTGAGGATTGAACTTTAAGATCCTTTAAATGATTGAATGGTCTCAACAGGGATATTAACCACATTCAGGAAAGCTATTTAGAGTTACAAAGAGAGCTATGATAGTTAAATACTTTCGAGAGGGGCTGGAAAATGCTGAAGTTTTTGCCGATGTTATTATGATTATCAGTTTGAATGGAAAAGTGCTAAAATTGCCAAAATAAAAAAAACTGTAATAAAATTTGATTTTTCGACATTCTCCTAAGTTGGGTTACAGTGAAAAGGTTCAAAACCCGAATTCATTTCATACGTGCCCTGAAAAGTTTTCATGAAAGTGAAAAACCAGTTTGAAGTTAGGTCCATTTCTTCCATCGAGACGTTTGATGTAATGACAAGTGGAGCATTATCATATTAGCATGGCCACGGGTTAGAATCCCGGATCGCGCTAACCAAGCCTTCCATCCCTCCCACACCTCCGGGGTCCGTCATTTGGTACCAGACTCGTCTGGAAGGATAAAAGCACTGATTTGTATATCTGCTGGCCAGCGCAAGTCATTGTCTAGGGCAAATACGCATTCAATACGCCGCTACAATTTTAAAAAGTAAGTCGAATGCGGGGCGCATCCCTCAGACAGGACTAATCAATGTCCGAAGATTTTATTCTATGACACTGTAGAGTTGTAGAGAAGGGAGAATGCTCTCGGGTAGACTTATATTTTCAAGGGAATGTGCTTTTGTACCTGCCCATGCTTTCCAACCCGCCTCTTTATGTATGTGATGGCCAGAAGTATCATGTAGTAAGGGCCTGAAGAAGGGGCCGAAATGATTGAGGCAACCAATGTCGCCGCTGTGGTTTCATATATCATATCTTCAGTCCTGTTCAATTGGCTCCGATTACGCTATATTTGCTTGGCAATGTAAATAGGCAATAATAAGGGATCTGGACCCATAAGCACCTATTGGCCTTGACATTCCCGGTTCCCAGACCTAGTACATCACCAACAACACTTCAACAACTGATTAGGTACGCATATCAAAAGCGATGGCAGTCGTCAATTACGTCTCCTCGTTCTACTCACATCACTAGTGGCGAGTATTGGAAGAAATAGGGCCTAGCGTGGAAGTCCCAGGAGCTCCATCCCTACTGGGTGAAAAAAGGGGAATTTTGCAGGAAATTTTATCTCTATCGATGGTTTTTGAATTTCTCCTTGACTATTTCTTTCCGACGCCACCAAACACGTGATTCGTGGTTTAGATTTCTCGCCAAGGCCAACTAAACCTTCTATACTTCCTGAATCGGAACCTATCCAAATGAACAAAAGTACAGATTTCTATATCTGCTGGCTCCTATCCTAACTCAATGTGTAAGCCCATTCATACACCTTCGTGATTCAGGGTGAAAGCCCAGTGTCCAAGGGCATCCTAGGACATGGCTAAACAAACCCGAAAAATCTATTCCTCCACATTCCACACCGGCAAAAATTACCGTAATCACACTATTGAATCAGGCGACTTTTGCAGTAAAATAACATGCGTTGGTTACCTTGTAGTAACATGAAGCAATAGCGGGATTACCATAGGAATTTGGACTCGAACTGAATTCACAATTTCGACGATCCCAGGAGATTATGGGTTTTGCATTGCGAAAGTTCACTTCAAAACCGAATACCGCTGTAACTGGTCCCAAACCAGTAATGGAAGGGGTAAAAGTAAGGGTAGGGCGGGTGAGGTGGATGGATCGGCCTGGAGCGACTTTTCCAATAGGGAACCTACTAAATATATACATAGCAAAGGTGGAAGGGGTGTCCCCATAGCTATTTGGTGGCATTGCCACTACGGGTTACCTTCTACCTCCTATTTCTGTTTGCTGATATTTACTAATCCTAATTTTATACTTTTTTCAGTGAGTTCACTGAACCCAACCGATCCAACTGCTCGTCTCCTGATTGGGCAATCGAACTTGGTGGATATTCTATTTCATCCCACTGCATTTGTTCTTTTTTTGCTGTCAAATTTATATAAAAAATAAAGATAACAAGTATTTCTAGGACAGCACTGAGACAGACGGCCGATGGGTCATTACTATCTTTAGACTTATTGAGTAAAGAAGTGGGTTTTAGGCTAGCCTAAATGCCTGCCATCCCTAAGGATATCAGGATTCGTAAGATATTTGAAGGGAAAAGNATGTTGGAAAATGTAGGAGGAGGGGGTATGGAGAGTGAGAGAAGGGGTGAAGGAGATATTCGAAAGCCAGAATACGAAATTTTTTTTGAAATGCACTGAAGCACTACTCTCATAACTTGCTCGTCTCTTTTGCCAATATAGCTCCCATCTTCCCAAGTGATTAAATGCTACCCGGGTTTTGCGGCAGAAGCTCAGGCCAGGATCAGAAACAAAAGCTATAAGCCAGTACCACAACTGGTTCTACATTGTTGACATGAGGGGGAAATAGCGACGTCGTAATTTCCCAAGCTAAAGAGGAAGGGGGCCTAACTACTCGATGGGTAGGGCCCGAAAACGTACCATGCCAAATTCTGGACACAAGTACATCCGACGCTGGACCACCAACCCTACTCAAGCTTTCATTTTTATAGTGTCGAGTAATTTTGTAGCTCGGCCATCAACAGGATGATTGATAACTGAATTACGAAGGCTTGTTTGCTCAATGGCTAGGTCTTGGCATATGTCCAAAGATGTTAGCATAATGAATTGCATCACAATGGGTTTCCTTGAACACAGCACCCACTTAACGACCTCTTATGCTTGGGCTAGTTGATTATGCGTACTGCGCAAGACGATAATCGCTATGATGGTAAAGCAGTTGTTTGAAATCGGATTATACGACCAATTTGCTCTTTCACTTTCTGAAACTGGACCGAATCAACAGCGAGGATGTCAAAACGGTCATACAAAGAGCTCCCACCCAGTTGACAATGCGAAAGCAGCGTTTTTCGGCAAGTGCTGAGAAGACTACAATATCACCTGGTAAAAAAGGTAAGAGAGTTTAAAGTTCAGGGAAGCTACCACTTAGATCCCCAAAAAAGTAATGGGTGAACATAGTCACGACGTTGTTCTCCGTAATCGAGGAAACTGAGGACCACAGATTGATGGAAAAGGCGCCAACCAACAAGAATAGCGAATTCACCGGAATTCACGGTGGACCTTGTTTATTTCAATTATTGTGAGCAAATATTGAAGAAAATGTAGACATTTTCTAAAATGCCGATTTCAAGAGCACGGTTTTATGTACAAAATGGAAATGATTGGGACTCCCACTCAGCGAGCTAACAATTCACCGGGCGAAGGTTAGCAGTGAGGAGTGACGCCGTTAACAAGCTCAGGACCTTCAGATTGGACCATATCGAGGGTAGTAAAGAACCAACCACCTAGCAGAACTTACAGTAATACTAAAAAATGCTAGGAATTGGAAAAGAACGTTCTGATTGATTTCTTTCTCGCTGTATCGTTGCTGATTCCAATGCACCGGTGTTTCCAATGTTTATAAAAGCTCCGCAGAATATCAAAAAGAATGATCGCCGTGAGAGAAAATGTACTCATCTCAACACTACTCTTTTGCGCTCTTTCTCAAATTCTCCTTCGTTCCTTAGCTGAGTCACTCGCTTTATTATAACTTTGTAATTGTTTACTTTATCGGCCCACTTGCAAACATTTCTAGTAATACTATCACGCTAGTTTATTTTTATTGTTCATGAGTTTATTGAAAAGAATATGTAAGGAAAGGGATAGTCTCGGGGGGTTAATCAATCCAGTCTTCGGAATCAAGTCCGTCCAAGGTATTCCATTTCTATTCAAGATTGCAGTGGCGTATTGGATGGGTGTGTGGCCTACACAATGAATGAATGACTTGCGGTGGCCGTCCGATGTACAAGTTAGTGTTTTTATCCTCCCAGACGATTCTGGCATCATTTTAAGGACCTTGCAGGAATTGAAGGCTTGGTTAGTTTACGCGCACACCGATCCGAGATTCGAACCCGTGGTCATGTGCACGAAAGAGCGCCTCTCGCCACCACACCACCTGTCTAGTATAGCCCATACTGCGAGTAACTGATCGAATCGTAGCTTCAACTAACAAGATCAAAAACTATTATATATTAACCGGAAAAGAGTTCTACATTTTTTAGAGATTTTCTTTAAGTTGCAACAATCATGGTAAACTAAAAATGCCGAAGAAAGCGATAAAGAAACTTAAAATGGTGTCAGAGAGCTAATGGCGGTTCTTCCCTACCATAGAGGGAGCAATGACTTGAAATTTCGAAATGCTGTGGCCATCGAGCAGCGAGACAACTAGCTAACACACTCAGCCAAAACATGCTGCACGATAGCTGTTATCCCAGTTACATGGAAACCAGCTGATGTCCAACATTCCTGGGCAGTCAAACACCTAGTCAGATGGAAAGTTCGATTGATCTGGGCATGATCGGATCTGGATTCCAAGCGATAATAAGAATAGTGGCGCCAGTTATCCCAGCATCATCTTTGCCCCGGTGGTGAGTGAAGATCAGAGAACTTAAAAAAGTAGTCAATTTTAGTAAATCGCGCTACGGAATAGCAATAGGGGAGCGATAAACGATTCAGGGAACTAATTTGATTCCTCTCAGTTGCACAGTGCACTACTGCACTTACAACTAAGTATTCATTGCCTACATTGCAGCCTGCATTGGATTGATGCTATTACAGCAATCAAGAAATCTGCCGAACTTCCTTTAAAGAGTCAAAATGCGAAAAATCTTAGAAACGTCGAACATCCGGCTGACCTGCGAAGTAGTCGCATTTTTTTCTTACCTAGGTGATCGGCTCTTTGTAAACCCAGTGCAGACGCATTGAGATCGAGCAGTTTCAAGCCTCAGAGAGTCAAGTCTCTCTAGAGGTTGTGTTTCTTTCCATATGACGTTGTCTTCAGGCATTCTTCATATGATTTCCATTTTTCCTGTGACCTCGTTCATAACCGTATGAAGAAAAGCTCAAAAATATAAGCCACGTGGAGGAGTCGGCTGAATTTAAGGGCTGTACTCGAGTTCTTGTTTTGGAAGAGAGATGCTGGCCCTACCGATGCGGAAGGGTGGTGGTTACGTGATAGTACGTGACACTGACTTCATTCGAAGCCACTGCATGTGGAATAGTGGCTAGTGGGGTTATCACACATGCATTACCGTTAGTTCGAATCCCAGATCGATACTCGCCCAAGTCAGCCGAGCCTTACATACCTCCAGAGCCGCTCCGCTTAATTGGTACTGGGCCCTTCTGGGAGGATAGAAACCAGATTTGTGCATCGTCTAGTTACCGCAAGTCATTGTATAGGCCACACACGCATTCAAACGCCGCCACAATTTTGAATGGAAGTCGGATGCATGGGACGTCCAACAGACGAGATCGATCAACGACTTTATCCTTCGGACATTTATTATATTACTTGTATTACTATAAAAAATTATTGGGATACTGGAAACAGATCAAAAAAGCTTAAACTATTGTAATCAATTTGGCGATCAATAAAAGCCCAGCGATAGTCGAATAGCTCATCGCATATCGTAGTGCGATTCCTATTTCTGACTAAACTATAGAGGCGATTAACACAGTTCGGGCCATCTTAGTCATCGACAGAAGACAGTAGGTAGGGACTTGGAGCCTATATAGGAAATTTCCGTAAAAGTCTGAAAACTCCGAGGGCCCGCTATTGGTGTTGAACGGAGCTTTTGTGCTCGGCTACACATGCGAATATTTATTTAACTTGGACGTATTTTGTATTCATTGGATTGTTCTTTTCAAAAATTGTAGATACGCAAATAATTAAAGATATTATGAGGTACCACATCGAAAGTTTCAATGCTGAAAATATTGAAGAAAAAAGAAGACGAAGTATGATAAGAGAAATGACTGAAGGATGAAAAAACGCCAATGAAGAGGAACCACTGTGGTGTTTATGGTACTTGTTTTAATTTATTACATTTTACATATTATGTACATGATCTCGAACCATAAAGCTCATTGAGGAATAAATTATAAATTACAAACAAAAAAGTAAGTATGTAAACAAATAAAGTGGAATTAATAAGCAAATAAATAGAAAAAAGACCAAAGAATGGAATTGACATTAGCGTCTACGCCTGTTCTATTACGTGTGAACCGCGAGGATCTCGATCCCTGTTTAAAATAGGCTTTTGAAACAGAAATTTTATTATCCCATTCAGTTGGACTTTCGGGAGGAGATGTAGTGGCAATAGCGCACCATCAACACACGTGGTCCGAGGATCGAACACCTGCACGGTACCTACTCAAACCTTTAAGTCTACTCCTACCATCCTCCGGGTTCGGTTTATTGGCACCAAGCTTATTAGACTGAAAAAAAACGGACTTGTGCATGGGCGAGCTATTTCAAGTCGTTATGGTGGGGACTACAGACGCACTTAAAACACCTACGAGCCTAATGAAAGTCGAACGCACGGCGCATTCCAAAAACAGGATCCATTAATGACTCTAGTAGACTCAAAGACTATATTTTTTCGAATTCGAGAATTCATTTGGATTGATGTGAAAGAAAGTTCTTCTTTATAAGCCGACGCCTACGTTCTTCTACAATTCTTTATTTCTACATTGGTTTTTCACTCACGATACCTACAGCTCATCTAATAAAAGTGTATAGACCGAAAAGTTTCGGAGAGTTTAGTATGTTTTATTCATTTCAATTGGCTAACAGTGGAAGCCAATAAAGTACTGGGCAGTTAAAGGCACAGTTCACGACAAAAATGACATATGAAATATCTCGCTGGGATAAGTCTGTGGCTCCATCGTATACCATATCTAGCGTTNTGTATCCTCGGACGAGTTCCACCGGCTTCGTAAAGGCTGCACCAATCACAAGAGAACATATGTAGGAAGTTCAAACAGCTTGTCATGACCCATAGCGACAGTGAAAGGTAAATCTGGACAGTTTTGGCTTGATGTAGTCGGCTCTTTGTGCAGCTGCAGCAATTGAAATCTCGTCCGAATACTTCTTCCATGCCATTTCCACCATGGTGATCTCGAACAACCTCTGTTTTCACTCCTTTGAGCAGATTTGCTTCAGAATTTGAACTAAAGTCGGCGAATTTGCTCGACTCCTTCGTCACAATGCACAATTCCCAACCAAGACTTCGGTTATTCGACTTAAAAAAGGTCCTTCGAAATTATCGCGATTGTGCCTTTGAAGACCGAAAAAAGAATTGAGTGAAAAAAAGTTGTCGAATATACAGAAGCAATCGACGTAGGGGTAAATGTCGCCACCGCCTAGTACAGGGATCAATACAAACACAGACTTGGTCTCCCTTTCTGTGAGACCGTCATTTTGCGGCAGAATCGGTTATTTGTTCAATACTCAATTAGCTTTGCCTGTTAGCCAGTCATTATAAATAAATCGTACTGAATTCCCCGAAGTTCTCCGTCTATACACTTCTGTCAAACAAGCGGGAGGTATTGTCCAATGAGAAACCAATGTAGAAGACAAGAATTCCCGGGGTAAGGTAATCACTCAGTTGTGTAACCCTCGGCAGATATCATGAATGTATGAGTCCTGTACCGACTAACTAAACTCGGAAAGATAGGAGTCTCGGATGGCTTGAGCGCTATCGATCTGTGACTCGTTGATCTCTGGACCATGTGGGTGATAATGTGCACCCCTTGCCACTACACCAAATCCGCCAATGTATGTAGTTACTATAAAAACTTCAAAAGTCTTGTGGTTGATTGGAAAGCTTGGCTGGCCCAGGCTGGTATCGATCCGGGTCTCGAACTCGTGAACATGCGTGTATGAAGTGCGCCACTTGCCACTATGCCACCCGCGCCCACTACATATATTCTACATATAGTATATGCATTTAAATATATATATCGGCCAAGTTTACAGTAAGTCATGTCATCAAGTCGCCTCATGTTATATAACACTTTTCTGGTTTGTTTAGGCGCACCAAGAGTGCAATTAAAATAAATAAACGAATAAATAAGTAAATAAATAAATAAATTACTGCTACACTGAACTGAAGTCAAATGCACGGGAGCATCCCAAACGGAACTGATCAACAACGGGAACCTAAACCTTCCCATTCCCTACCCTAGAGGAGGATCCTATCCCTTATGGCTAAACAGGTAACAAGGGCAGCGACAAACTTCACCACGAATTGAAAAAAAGGGAAAAAGAGAAAATGAAATGAAAATGGAAAGGTAAAGGGAAATGATTGTGAGGAGATCGAATCTGTTCTAACTGAATGATCTGCCTGTTCAATAGAAAAACCTGTGAAGGGCTAGTGATGATTGATTTCGTTCCATTCACATAGTCTTTTCGCGAAAAACTGCCCTTGATTGGACTGAGTTCCGTTTTCCTCTGGGTTATCCTCCATTACACTTTAACCGCTTCGCCGTTAAGCTTCTCCTCCTGCTATTCCTTCTCTTAACTATATCTGTCTTCATTTATCCGACTTTCAATTTGGAAAAGTTAGGAAATATCGAGCCTTATAGAACCATCGTACATTGTTGACCGCAGAACTTATAGAACGCATTCATTTCGGGTACTGGCTTTTGCCTGGACTGCTGCGTCATTTGTCATTTCAACTGTTTATTTATTTGTTGCTTCAAAGTTTCTAGTGTAAAGTTCGCTTTTTTCAGGAGGACATATGGCTCCGGAATGTATGCGTTTCTTCAGCCTGGTGGATTCACCTCATTCAAAATGGAAAGTCTCGACGATTCAAAAAGGTCTTCTGGAGCGAACTGGAGTGACTGTCAACATCACCGCTGAACATTGCTTCTATGTAATACTCAAGGTATTCATCAATAGTCCACTCCCCTTCTTGAACACGGCCGAGAGAGCCAATTAGTTTAAGCCATGCATCCCTACTTCAGTGAGAATAGTAGAACACGCGTCATTGATAAAATGTTGGAATACGTGTTGACCGAACCAATACATCCATCCGCTCAAACGATTGCAGTTTGCAGACTATCCGATACTATTGAAGTAGTCGTTTCAGTGCGCCTGACACAGTTTCCTCCCAGGGTTGTGTGGGAAGTCTTTCACTACGACGTATAGCTAGCTATATTTAAGCAGATGTATCAGAGGCTTCGAAATCGGGCTCCCTTCCGTGTATGTCCGGGGGCCTACGAATTCGTGGAATCTCCCCTGGAAAGAGTGTGGCAGACTTCCTCGAAAGTGCACTCAATAGGCATCGATGGCATCGCGTAAAATCGTGCTGGTTGATAAGGGTGGACACTATTCCTTACTTGTAATCGATTTCTGGGAGGAAATTGTAATCTGTCCGTTTTATTGCTAGCTAATTAGTATCGACTGGCAGTTGAGCCCTGTTTTTCGTCCGTAGTCAGCTGCCTCCCTCTCGCCTTTCACTTCCCGTATTTCACGGGTTGTATTTCACTTTAACCTGGTCTACCTGACTACAGGCTAGCCTATAACTGGGCTATATCTGAGCCAAAACTGCAATGAGGTGTTATGTATAGGGTCTTTTAGGATGGAGTCGATTCGGATGAGTTTAAACGTTGTCAGATGGACAAACTACGATGGTTGCTATCGCCGACGCCGTTTGATGGTCATTTAATGAGCCATTCTCAGCTGACTGGAACGGTCAAGGAGATCGGACCACGGTCAGCGATGAGATTTAATCAAATTCGATGTGGTGGACTTGAATCATGAAAGAGATCTTGGTTGAACCTATCGAACTTTGAGTTGAATAGAGAGAACTTTGCTTAACACATGAGTGAGCCATTGGAATGTACTGGACCGACTACTGTACTAGACTAGAGGAGGTTCTGCGAAAAGTATCTGCCAGAAACTTTGCTATATTTAAGGTTTCTTCCGTGATTTTATGAAGGCTCCCATGGATTTTAAGTGACATTTCCTAGTACTTCTTGGGAATTCCGTGAAAAGTTTGGGGTTCGGTAGAAAAATTTTGGCAGATACCTTCCCCTCAACCGGATACTTGTAGGTCATGGAATAGTTACACCTGAAAGGGCTATTTCAACTTAATTTCAAGTAATTTGTTGCCTCGGATAGAATCTTCAAACCAAGGGACAAGCTTGGACGAGTTGTCATTTCAGGCTGACATTCAAAACGGCATATTGTACAAATGCTTTGTCGGCGTTGTCAGCAGCTGGTATCGACGAGGTTATACGACTTGAGCGGACTATTCGATACCAATTTGATGGCGACCCCATACCAGATGATGATATTCTTCTAGAAATAGCCGGGGACCGTATGACCGGTAAGTGGACACTTTTTTGACTGCAGCTGTTTGTAAACATCAGTATTTTGTAAAAGGGGACCCACTTCTATGCAGTTGTGGTATGTATTATAGTAAGGAGTGGAAGTAAAATGCAGATGACTTCTATTCTTTTCTTCTCATAGAGTGCTTCAACGGAAAAAGGTATAAGCCTAATTCTCTACCTACTTAACGGACCCCGCCAAATCGTCCCTTCCTCAACGTACACGAACAAAAGTATTGGATTTAGTAATGATGCGGCTGAAACTGTAAACGGGAAGGTGTCGTGGGAAGGGAAGGTGATAAGGTCTACCACCTGATGCCATCCACTACAGCTTGGGTATATCAAAGTATTCGGGAGTAAAGTTCACATGTACCAGGAGTAGGTTGCAGAATTCATCTCTATTACTCCTGCTTCCCCCAAGTTCCTTCAACCTGGTAGACATTCCCACCTTCCCTTCTCACGACTGAAGACTCTACATCACCCCCACATAACGAGACGGTTAAAATTTCGATGAGGAGAAAAAATGAACTATTTACAAGGAACTAACTGAATTGCCGAGTCATTCAAAAGCACAAGTACGCCGTCTATGCGGTTCTTTACTCCACAACTTGTTTACTCTTCATGTTTACAGTAAATTCATTGGTTTCAGAATGCATATACACGGATCAGGTCGATTTTACGCCTATACGAGGCCGAGAGAAAGTCCTCGAAATAGATGTTCTCGGAGATCCGTCGAACCTAGACAAGGTAAATCCGTGGGTGGTGCCCTTGAATCGCAATTGAAAGTCACGTTGGGGGTCAAACTCATAGGATTTCTAGTTCAAGGCCAAATAAGAACGATTTGAAGTTCCATAGTCCGGAAATTCTCTGAATCCGAGGGACGGGGAGCGAGTATTTTCATACAACAACGTTTGGCCTACGTTCGTACGATCATGGAGGCTCCGAAGAGCTCCGGGTGTCAAGAACATCCTGCCATTTAGTTCGGGAAGGGGCTACGATTTGGGCGAAATGGTGCGGATTTGCGATGTTTAAAAAATCCAATTGATCTCCCCCCTAAGTATCGGTGGTACGTGGTTGTTATCAAAATATTTTTAGGCTAACGAAGAGCTTGGATTGGCGTTCGATGCTCACGATCTTCTATACTACAAGGATCTTTTTGTCAACAAATTCAAGAGGTACCACTCAGAAGGTCCCCATAAGCCTCAACTGCATACGTAGTCCGCTTGGTCTCGTACTAACTGTCCAGAAAAAACCGATCCCTCCGGCTCAACTCCCTCCTTGCTCCCCTCCTACCCCTATTTGTTAGGCTGTCGAGAAGAAACCAAAACAGCTCAAATGGCTTTGACTTTCTAGGGGAAAGCCTCTCATGAAAAGCTCTTCCTCTAATTTCGAAGAGAGCTGCAGCACGTATTCAGAAGGGCTTCCAAGTATTTAGAAGGACTTCCCTCATTAGCCGAGGGCGAGTTAGTGGGTTGTTTGTTGTTAAGCAACTGGGCACCGATAGCACAAAGTGGATCCTCGAGAGATGAGAGTCTAGCCCCCCCTCCTCTTGACAACCCGTGAATCAAGGTTGGTAATGCTTCCTCCCTACTGGC